>JAGFBZ010001292.1:0-33526 GCA_018398805.1 Hirundichthys speculiger | reverse complement strand
AGGGTTACTACTGGTTTAAGGGTCTTCTACTGGTTAAGTGTCTTCTACTGGGTTAAGGGTCTTCTACTGGTTTAAAGGTCTTCTACTGGGTTAAGGGTCTTCTACTGGGTTAAGGGTCTTCCGCTGGTTTAAAGGTCTTCTACTAGTTTAAGGGTCTTTTACTGGGTTAAGGGTCTTTTACTGGGTTAAGGGTCTTTTACTGGTTTAAGGGTCTTCTACTGGTTTGAGGGTCTTCTACTGGGTTAAGGGTCTTTTACTGAGTTAAGGGTCTTCTACTGGGTTAAGGGTCTTCTACTGGGTTAAGGGTCTTCTACTGGGTTAAGGGTCTTGTTAAGGGTCTTTTACTGGTTTGAGGGGCTTCTACTGGGTTAAGGGTCTTTTACTGAGTTAAGGGTCTTCTACTGAGTTAAGGGTCTTCTACTGGGTTAAGGGTCTTCTACTGGGTTAAGGGTCTTCTACTGGGTTAAGGGTCTTGTTAAGGGTCTTTTACTGGTTTAAGGGTCTTCTACTGGTTTAAGGGTCTTTTACTGAGTTAAGGGTCTTCTACTGAGTTAAGGGTCTTCTACTGGGTTAAGGGTCTTCTACTGGGTTAAGGGTCTTCTACTGGGTTAAGGGTCTTGTTAAGGGTCTTTTACTGGTTTGAGGGGCTTCTACTGGGTTAAGGGTCTTTTACTGGGTTAAGGGTCTTCTACTGGGTTAAGGGTCTTCTACTGGGTTGAGGGGCTTCTACTGGGTTAAGGGTCTTCTACTGGGTTAAGGGTCTTTTACTGGTTTGAGGGGCTTCTACTGGGTTAAGGGTCTTTTACTGGGTTAAGGGGCTTCTACTGGGTTAAGGTTCTTGTTAAGGGTCTTTTACTGGTTTGAGGGTCTTCTACTGGTTTAAGGGTCTTTTACTGGTTTGAGGAGCTTCTACTGGGTTAAGGGTCTTTTACTGGGTTAAGGGTCTTCTACTGGGTTAAGGTTCTTGTTAAGGGTCTTTTACTGGTTTGAGGGTCTTCTACTGGTTTAAGGGTCTTCTACTGGGTTAAGGGTCTTCTACTGGGTTAAGGGTCTTTTACTGGGTTAAGGGTCTTTTACTGGGTTAAGGGTCTTTTACTGGGTTAAGGGTCTTCTACTGGGTTATGGGTCTTCTACTGGGTTAAGGGTCTTCTGCTGGGTTAAGGGTCTTTTACTGGGTTAAGGGTCTTCTACTGGGTTATGGGTCTTCTACTGGGTTAAGGGTCTTCTGCTGGGTTAAGGGTCTTTTACTGGGTTAAGGGTCTTTTACTGGGTTAAGGGTCTTCTACTGGGTTAAGGGTCTTCTACTGGTTTAAAGGTCTTTTACTGGGTTAAGGGTCTTTTACTGGGTTAAGGGTCTTGTTAAGGGTCTTTTACTGGTTTGAGGGTCTTTTACTGGTTTAAGGGTCTTCTACTGGTTTAAGGGTCTTCTACTGGTTTAAGGGTCTTTTACTGGGTTAAGGGTCTTTTACTGGGTTAAGGGTCTTCTACGGGGTTAAGGGTCTTCTACTGGTTTAAGGGTCTTCTACTGGTTTAAGGGTCTTCTACTGGGTTAAGGGTCTTCTACTGGGTTAAGGGTCTTCTCCTGGGTTAAGGGTCTTCTACTGACCCGGGTTGCTCCGTCGTTAGACCGGCCATCCTCCTTCAGCCAATGGTCTCCACCACGTTAACGTCTTCTTCAGGGGTCTCGAACTGTGTTTCCACTAACTGGCCCAGTTGGGTCGGTGCAGTGTGGTCTGCTCTGCCCACCGTGTGTCCTGACAGAAGGTCACCAAAGAGAAAAAACCCAGAAAGTGTTGCCTTTTGGCCTCTGTTGCTGTTGTTGTTGCTACAGCAGCAGACCGAGCATTTGAATTAGTCTGATTTCAAGCGGCACAGTTCAAAAATAAATAAATGTCGTGTAAACACTGGTGTATTTGGACAGCTTTGTTTGTTGTGGCACAAACAGGCCGTCCTGGTGAGGGGGTGGGGTGGGGGGGTGCTGTTGTTGTCATGCCCACAGTTCTCCACATTGTACGTAGGTTGAAATGAATGTTTAACTCGATTACATGCTCACCTTCAGACGTGGCATGTGCATTGAAGCGAGTATAATTCCCTGCTGAAGGCGGGAGCTGGCTGGATTACTGAATGAAAAATGGATCCACTTCTCTTCTTTTTTTTTTTTTTTTTTGCCAGATGCGCTACTTCTCTCTCATCATCAAAAAGCCACCCACTCTTGAAAATGTGTTTCATATCCTCTGCAAAAACATTTATGAGCCTCGCTGCACTGGCGTTTTGTCGTGTTTAGTGAGGTTTCTCAGGATTTAGTGGCTCGGGTTCAGAGTTGCTTCAGTCGGTCCCGCTGGTACCGTTAATCTGCAGCCAAAGAACAAAAGGCTTTAAGGTTGACTCGGGAATCATTTTGGTTAACAAACTTTTAGTACAAATAGTGACTCTTTTCACTGGTTTGGATCTTATGGAGCAAAATGACTCGTGGGTGTTGGAAACTGCAGATTCACCAGCTTCAGTTTCCAACTGAAATGTGAACTCAGAACGACTTTGAGTCGGCCAAAAAGATGGAAGCAGTGTAAGAACATACTCTGTTTTTTTTTTTTTTCTTTTAAATAAGTCATATCAGCTTGTTAAATTGTAGAATCTTCAAAATTTGATTTATACTTCTGCTGTTACACCAGGCCTTGACAGCCACCTCTCTCCAACTGTAACTATGCAACAACTGGTCCGATTGGTAGGTTGGGTCTACTTTTTACCGCCGCTGCTTCTCCATCTTTAAGACGGGTAGAACGCTAGTCTGCTGCGATGTGTAGAAAAACGACTGATGCTCAACGTTTAACAGCTCCACATGAAATAATTTAATCTTCTCCGTAAAGAAAGTAAAAAAACAAAGGAAACTTGACACAGTGATCTGCAGCGCTGCAGAGAAGAACCCACACTGCCACCTAGTGGTTGGTGGTGGAATTGCAAAGCGACGTAAATGATAAAACACAAGTGTAAAAGCAACAGAGGGCGTGTAGCCTCGTACGTAGCTGCTACACAGAAGGATAAATCGTCTTGAAGTCACTTTTGATGCACTTTTTTTCCTAAAAAGGTAAAAACGACTTAAGTTAAGCGCTTTGTACTTAAATAATGCTATTACGAAGAAATGGGCCTATTCCTTTTTTTTTTTTTTTGTCCCAAACATTTCGGCTGTTTCGCTGCAGGTTATGTTTATCTCGCAGGCTGAACAAGTTGCCATCTGTGGGTCTTCTTCCATTAGTGATGACATCATCACTGCGTGTAGAGACGGCAATTTATAGAAAACTGAACATATTTACACCAATATCAATTGAGTAAATAGTTGCTTCTAATCGAACTCAAAACAATTTCAAACAGAACTTTGTGTTTTTTTCGAATTAGTTAGAATAAACTAAAAAAATAAGACACTGATCTACACCGCTACTCTGTAACTTCCAGTTAAATGAGAATCATGTGAATCACATTAAGAAACTAAGTCCAACACTTGTCATGGCGGCTGTTTGGCGTGAAGCTCTGCAGTTGTGAGAGTAACAGCTGCAGCTGCAGGAGGTCAGGAGGTCACTGCAGGCCAACGACACGAATCCTTCCTCTTCAGAGGAGCTCGGGCCGTGCACGTATCCCCCCCCCACCCTGAGCGACGACACCATCGGTGGCCAATTAGTGGCCGCCGGCCAACAAGAGGGGTATTATCTGGACGTGGTTCAGTCCAATCAGCTGACCCGCGGTTCTTTACAGCCGGACATTTGTGGCTCCCGAAGGCTGCGTTTGAGGTCAGGACGGAGTAAGAAAACAGGTTTTTTTGGAGGAAGATTTGAAAATAATGACGGAGGTGCATTTAAGTGGGTCAAACGCATCCTGTTATATCCACGGATTCCTGTGTAATTATGTTCAGGTTCGGCTGTAACTGCGGCGGCGGGCCGTCTGTCAAACAGCATTTCGGTACATTTAGCAGAGGTCGAACGTGTAATGGCGGGCTGGGATCGTATTAAAAGGGCTGACGGATTAATGGGCCGGGCAGGAGTGGAGGGAGAGTTCAGGAAGCGGCGGACGGACGGGGAGCGGTCGGGGAGCGAACGCTGAGGTGACTGGTATTCACTCGTATTTGCACGTGCAGATTGGCTGGAAATTCGGCATTCAACGTTGTACTTTTTCATTTGCAAACACGACTAAACGGAAAAGGAAAAGCAAACCTGGATGCAGATACGGAACTTGCGTAGTTGTGAAGTTTGGAAACCTCTTAGCTAACGCTTTTGGAGGTTGTCCAGAGTTTGACTTTCCACCTTTTGAGTTGCCCACTTTCCATTTTCCAAATCCAGATGAAAGAATATTTCTCTCTCCAGGTGAGAAGAAAGGAAAACCTGCCTCTTTTTTTTTTTTCCCCCCTTCCCTGAGGAATGTGAGCCCCCAAAGAATGTGGGGAGGAAATTCCAGCAGGAGAAGATAACAAACATGTCCAGTGTTAGTTGTGTCTGCGGCTGCTTGGATTCGGGCAGCAGGTGAACTTCAGAGGACCCGGTGCTTATGCAGGACCCGCAGGACCGGGTCGGTCCTTTCCTGCGGCTCAGACGATCGCTGACTCGTCCCGAACGCTCCCCCTGTTCCCAGGCTTTCACAGAAAGCCTCCTCACTCCGGCATCAGTGAAAGCAAACAAATCAAAAGCCGTCGCCAAGTTTCTTCACCTCGCCGACGTTTATGAGGGTTCTGCGGACGGATAAGATCTTTCTGGATCTCTGACGCTCGTGTAGATGGAGGCCCGTTTAGAACCGCTACTGAAATGCTGAAGTAGATGTTTGAGGTGGCAGTGGTTCCTCATACCGGTTACACCCAGATTAGGGGTGAGTGCTGGCAAGGACCTCGCAATACGATATGCAGGGGTCACGATACGATATTATCGTGATATCACGATGTATTGCGATATTCTACCCAGTTAATATCAAAATTAAAAGTAGAGATGAAAAGTTGCTGTATATGTTCATCAGATGATATTGATCATTAGAGGACAATGAGGTTTCGATGTTTACTAAAAAATAAAGACCAATGGGCGCACTGCCTGTCATCTGGACTCCAAGCTCACGTAGCTTCACTTGACAGCTGTCACTCTGAGGTGATTGATGACCAGTCCGCCCAGTCAAAAAGGTAACGCCTACTATGTAATTTACTGGTATGCAATTGATCAGTAGTAGAGTAAATGAGACATAGTCTTTTAGTTAAGAAAACTGAGGTAGCCTACACTTTATAGTGTGTTTCCATCATCATGTTTGTGGGTTTGTTGTTAAGCAACTTCTTTCATATTTTGAGGGCAAAAATAATAATTGAACAATCTAATTAATTAAGTAATTTATCCTTTTTTTTTGGTTCTCGGCCGTTCTCGGCTTGCCGCGGGTCTTCCCCGTTCTCTCTGCCCCCTTCCTGTCTCTCTCCACCATCAATACAAATCACTAGTGCCAAAAAAATCTTAAAAAAAGAAAAGTCACTTTTAGTCCGGAAGAAAAAAAACAAACTTTTGCGCAAATTGCTGTTCAGTTCTGTTATATTGTGCATTTAAAGTGAATTCCGTTTTTAATCTCCAATTCCGCGATTCCGTCCGTGATTCCGTGATCACGGATTCCATAGGGCTCTACAGTAGCCTCATACTGCTGTTCTTTCGGCCAGAATCGTCCGGGACTCTCAGCAAGACTATGAGTAGTATGAGATTGAATGTTAACGAAAACTCACCCGGCTGTATTTCAGAGGGGAACCCTCAGGGCCTTCTACGCCTTCAGAGAAGGCCTTAAAAAATCAGAAAATATGAGTATCAAATTATACATAGATTATATATATATATATATATATATATATATATATATATATATATCATTTTAATTTAATTTAATACAATATATTTAATACATTTTCTCTCATTTATGTTCAAAAGTTAAGTTTACTGTCAAGTTCACATCAGCAATGAAAGGGTTACTGTCCTGAAACATGTTATCCAATCAGAATCGTCTGTCTTCATCAATGTCCGGTTAGCTGGCTCATTAATTGGTTAGGACTTCATGAATCCCGGGGAAGGCCAAGCTATGTGTTTTGGTTTGGAGAGTGATGGGGAAAATTGACCAATCACGATTTGTTTTTAAGGGGGCGGGACAAAAAAAAAAGCTCGTAGGCCTTCATGAAGTCCAAACAGCGGGAAGATTCTTTTGGAGCTCAATTCAAAGGACAAACTTTATGACGCTGCCATCGCCCACTTCACAAAGAAAGACAGATGAATGGATTTCATTTTCATGTAAGGTAGGCCTATGTTACAAGCCACCTTGATTATTATTTTGAGTGATTAAATCGGGCCAAGTGGACATTCAGTTATTTGTATTTATTGCGGAGGTTGTCTGTAAAATTTCCAGTGGAATTTGTGCCTTTAATTCCTTTGCCTTTAATTCAATATGTAAACTTATCAAACTTATCAGCAGTGTGTGGTTGGACTTTTGTTTTTTTTAGAAGGGTCCCCCCCCACACACACACACAGAGAAGGTGTAGTGGAATCTATGAAAATTGTGACTTTTGACATCAGTATTCATTGTGCCATGCCTTATTGCGCATGAAGAGGTATTTGCACTTCAATCGAACTTAAAAAAATCTTTGTATTACCAGCTTTGTGTAACTTCTGCTATATTGTGCATTTGAAGTTGTTTAGTTTGAGGATGCTCATACATTTATTTATCAATGTGTGTATGGCTTGTTGTGCGCCGTGTTTTATAGCACTGTCTGTGGCGAAGAAATGAAGAAATGAGCATCGGTGTCGGGTGTCAGCAGTGTCATGGGGTGACGTTCTGGTGACCTCATTTTATATTTCCAGATTTTGGCTTATGTCTATTTAATGTTGCCTAAATAGTCTCCAGTTTTATGAAGTTACTGTTGAGAAAGTTTCTTGTTGCGGAGAATGTTATGTTATGGTCTATTTGTTTACATCCTTGTCATCGTTAATTCAAGGATTGCAGTTGTTAAACGCTTTGAATTCATCGTACTGTTTATTTTTTCCGTGATGATTTCTCTTCTCGGCAGTGAGGGCCGAGGTGAAGGCCCAGCTGTAGTGCTCACGGTTCGCCACTGCTGTATTTATTTGGAACAAAGTTCTTTCTGTTGATATTTTTTCACCCACGTCTTCCTAACTTCTTGTTCTGCAAACAATACTTCGTGCAGTAAAGGCTTGTGTATTTCACATACTTTCTTCTTCCATTGTTGAATTTTCACGCCATTGTTGGCACAGTTTATGACGGAACATGTATTCCCACTCGACCGACTTGACATTATAAAAATATATATTTGTAGAAAGAGAAAAACACTGGCTAATCTGCGAGCCGGTGTGTGTGAAAGTGTCGCTCTGTAGCACAACCCAGCAATGGGGGACGGGGTACTTCCTGGGGGCTGGCCCGAAAAGGTCTATAATAACAAATATTTGATGAAAATAATTGCAGATTGCTCTAATGCTACATCACTGGCTTGAAGTGGGGACCCACTCAACATAACGCCTAATGATTTTTTTCTTTCATTTTATCTAAATACATTCACATACAAACATAAACAAACATGTTTAGATTCATGGAAAAAAGTCCGCTAGCTTAATGCTAACTTATATGGGAAATTGCATAGCGATGCTAGCGGTTAGCATGTATGGATTAGTGAATGTATTTTGTACTGTCAACTCTGTTAATGAACGAAACGTTCTCTAAATGCGGTGTTACAACATCTGAACATAAAAATAATACTCACAGGCAAACGTTTTCTGGCCATATAAAAAGGATGGAGTTTTCCTGCTGTCTGTCTCTAACAACCTGTCAACTGAAACTCTCCTGGACATTTGTTGTCTGAACCAGCTACGGAAACACTGAAGGCACAAATTAGCATTGCTACAAGAAAATCTGTGTGTTAAACCCCCCATAAATCGCACTACGCTTTTCTGTCGTCATGTCATATCCATTAATTATCCACGTCTTTTAAAGACAAAGCACGGTCTTTGTCGCCATCTAGTGGCTGCTACCTTCTGCCGCCACTAGATGGCGACAAAGACCATTCTTTAAAAGTAAACCCCCCCCCAAGAATGCCCCCCTCCCCCCTCATGAAACTGCTGTGAGGAATGTAACACCTTTCTGGCAGGATCAGCGAAAGACCAGAGTTTATTTACCAAAATATTGATATAAAATCAGAAAATTGTCTTAAAAATCTAAAAAAAAATACAGAACAATTCTTGTATCTTAAGCTACCTACCCTCATCGTATTTTTGGAATTTCATTAATATTTTCAATGGAAGAAAAACTTTTTATACAGTTGCTCTAGCACAAATATACATAAAAATATTTGCAGAAATTCAGTACATGCCTCTAAAATTCTCAAAAAAAATCATGAGTCATGCTTGCATATCCAGCAACATTACTACTAAATTTGGTGACTCTATTTGAAAAATTAGGTGCCATAAAAAATAAGTTACACTGCCAGAATTATGCCCATCGGTTACATTGGACATTTTTAAAAATTTAGAGTGTTGGACTTCTGAATTGACCATATGTTGCAGTGTATGAAATGTTTGGTTGAGTGAAAGGAACATGATCCTTCAGTCTTAGCTTCTTATGAGCAAGATGTGATTTTTTATGAATTTATTTCATTTGCGTGCGACAAAACCATCCACTTCCTGTTCTATGATAAATAGCGCTGGCATCGTTGGACGTGCATACATGAAATTGTACATCATGCATCAGCACCCTTCTGACTTTAGTCTGACCGCTTCTCAGGCTGATACGATGAAGAGGAAGGCAGAAAATGGATATAATAAGACCAAAATCAAATTCCTATGACCAGATGGTGGCGCTATGGAGTTCATCCAAGATTGTCATACACACTTGTTCAGGGTGGAAGAATCATCAGACATATTGATTTTGGTGCAGATTGAACAATGCATGTGAAAGTTATAACAACTTTTCCATTCGTGGCGAGACATCAAACTTCGCTGTACTATCACAGCCACGCCCTTTGATAAAAAGTTACAGTTTTCACTGTCAGTCATCTTCAATGTCTTTACTACTGATTTGAACTGGTTTGAGGTCTGTCGGCTAATCACACTCGAACCAGGGATGCCTAATGCAAAACTTGACATTTCCTGTTGCCAATAGGTGGCGCTACAACGTTTCCTAAATCTGATAGCTGCTATGTGATAAGGATGGGACTACGATCATACTCATCCGTTTTGGACCAGATTAAACACTTTATGACTGAGTTACAGCCCATTTCTCTTTCATGGCGAGTCTTCGAAATGACATCAAACTTCGCCGCGTCACTACAGCCACGCCCTCTGGTAAAAAGTTATATGCTTCCCAAACTTTCTTCGGCCATGTGTCTAGATTAGAACAAAAAAAGTTTGGAGTCAATCGGACCAAATCTCTGGGAGGAGTTCGTTAAAGTACGAGGCCTGGAAATGACCAAAACATTGGAATAACTGCATATTTCATTCAATATAGCGGACTTCCTGTGGGAGTTAGAGCAGGAGTCCATGAGACTTTTTTGTAGGTCTGAGGATGATACATCAGTCACACAAAGTTCATGTCTGTAGGTGGAAGCATATCGAGGGGCTCGTCGTTTTAAAAAAACAAGGTGGCGCTATTGAGCCACTTTTGTGTGCCCATGCGCAGCACCCATAAAATATGTAAATTTCGCAGACAATGAATACGTGTGCAAAATCTCGTGAGTTTTCGAGTATGTTAAGGCCCCCAAAAAGGCGATTCATTTCGGAGAATAATAATAATAATAATAATAATAATAATAATAATAATAATAATAATAATAAACATTCGAAATACAATAGGGTCCTCGCACCCTCGGTGCTCGGGCCCTAATAAACATTCGAAATACAATAGGGTCCTCGCACCGAGGTGCTCGGGCCCTTATAATAAACATTCGAAATACAATAGGGTCCTCGCACCCTCGGTGCTCGGGCCCTAATAATAATAATAATAATAATAATAAACATTCGAAATACAATAGGGTCCTCGCACCCTCGGTGCTCGGGCCCTAATGATAATAAACATTCGAAATACAATAGGGTCCTCGCACCGAGGTGCTCGGGCCCTAATAATAATAATAATAATAATAAACATTTGAAATACAATAGGGTCCTCGCACCCTCGGTGCTCGGGCCCTAATAATAATAATAATAATAATAATAAACATTCGAAATACAATAGGGTCCTCGCACCCTCGGTGCTCGGGCCCTAATAATAATAATAATAATAATTATAATAATAAACATTCGAAATACAATAGGGTCCTCGCACCCTCGGTGCTCGGGCCCTAATAAAAATAAACGCAGCAAAGTTTGATGTCGAAATACAATAGGGTCCTTGCACCCTCGATGCTCGGGCCCTAATAAACATTTGAAATACAATAGGGTCCTCGCATCCTCGATGCTCGGGCCCTAATAAACATTTGAAATACAATAGGGTCCTCGCACCCTCGATGCTCGGTCCCTAATAAACATTTGAAATACAATAGGGTCCTCGCACCCTCGATGCTCGGGCCCTAATAAACATTTGAAATACAATAGGGTCCTCGCACCCTCGGTGCTCGGGCCCTAAATAGAGTGGCATTGAATAATACAAATAACAGAACATACAAAAATGGGAAAAGTACACCTGATAAGGTTAGGTCTATCAGTAAGACTGTGTAAAAGCTTTTGTTGCTCATTTTGAAAGTGATTACTGTTAAGATGATGTATGAGCTGTGGTTCTATCACTAATACATTTATGAGAGCCAGTGGACAAAGCCATAAACCCTTGTCTGTGTTTTATTTTCAGTGGAGACAGAGAGGGCATAAAGAGGATAGCCTATGAGTTTGTTGAGGACAAAGCTAAAGAGGGAGTGATTTATGCAGAGGTCAGATACAGCCCACATTTACTAGCCAACAGTAATGTGTGGCCCATTCCTTGGAACCAAAATGAGTAAGTATTTTCTTTTTTTTTTCTTTTTAATTGTTCTGTTGGAATATACTATTTGGCTCACTATATGTTTTCTTGTTCACTGTTTTGTTTTTACTCAGAGGTGACTTGAGCCCAGATGAAGTGGTGCGCCTGGTTAACAAGGGCCTTCATGAGGGCGAGAAGGCCTTCAGTATCACAGTCAGGTCCATTCTATGCTGCATGCGCCACATGCCAAGTAATGACCTGTTCATGCTCCTGTCTGCCAAAACAACTTTGTTTGATACATCAAAGCTCTACTTCAGCTATTGTTAACATAAAGAAACGCAAAAAACAGCTGAAGTACAGCGGGGAAAAAAACACACGCACAATATGCTAAATCCTATCTAATGTTTTTATAGCCCCAAATCAGAAAAAGATGGAATGGAAAATGGCACCCATTGAGGGAAAAAAAATGCAGAAATTCTTTGATTTAATTTTGCTTTTATGTCATCTTGAACCCAGTTTTTCTTTTGTTTCTACTTTTTTCATTTCTTAATGTGTGGCCATTCTTGTATTTCACCTGCAGCACATTCCAAAAAAAAGCAGGGAAAAAAATTATAAGAAAATAAAAATCATTATTTTATGTAAAAAGCAGTGTTCATCAAAGCTGAGACTTTGAGAAGTCAAGATAAGCAAAGGATCTTGAGTTTGTCAAGAAATGTGTGAGAAAACAATTAAAATGTTTAAAAATCAAATGTTTTGGGCCGCCTGGTGGTGCAGTGGTTAGGGTTAGGGGTTAGGGGTTAGGGTTAGGGATAGGGTTAGGGGTTAGGGTTAGGGGTTAGGGGTTAGGGCAGGCAGCTCATGTGGCTGGTCACGGGTTAAACTCCTGGCCCAGATGACCCTTTGCCACGCGTCTTCCTCTTTCCTGTCTCTCCTTCACTGTCAAATAAAGGCCACTAGTGCCAAACAAAATGTAAAAAAAAAAGATTGGAAGAAATTTAGATTTTTTTTTCTTTATACATTGCATAATATTTTTGAGTAATTGAAGGAATCTGAAGGAGTGATACAACTACATAGATGAGTCCAGGGTCCATGTCATTTGGGTTATATTAATTCCTTTCACAAAAGTATTTTAAACCTCTGTGATGACAGTGTTAATTCATTCCAAAGTGTTTAAAGCTTTAGCATCTAAAGTGAAATAAAACTAAAAGTAAATGCAAGAATCTCTGCATTTTTTCTTTTTTAATTTACATATCACCATATGTTTTTTTTTATATATTTTCTGATTTAAACAGGTTTTATTGTTTTCAGCTAAAGTGAATATTAAGATTAAGAGCTTTTTCATTAACTGATTTGTGGTAAGAAAAAAATCATCTTGCTTAAAATGCTTAAAATAAAAATGTACTTTTAGTTGCTACATTCTGGTCACACTTTTGTGTATTTGCTCATTAGGATTTAACACAAAGGGCCCTATCTTGCACCTCCTGCTACCCGATACCCAATACCCATTACCTGCAAATTTCAGATTTAGGAGCCTCTGCCAACAGAAATGCAATCTTCCACCTCCCAAAACCTGCTACCCATTTTGCAGACTCCCTTAAGCACATTGTGGGCGCAGCAATGGTCGTGTCTCTTGCGCTTTCCACAAACTCGGTATCTTGCGGTACCTGTATCTTGCAGATTTTGGGTATTGGGTAATGGGGATACCCAAAATCTGCGAGATACAGGTACCGCAAGATACCGAGTTTGTGGAAAGCGCAACTGGCATGTCGGCGCGTAAAAGAGCGCGTCCAAATCCTGTCATTGCGCGTCCACCCAGTCACATGTGGACTGCACAACCGGCTCTACCTCTCGATTACGCATCACTGTATTACATTCATACGTTATTATTCTCTTAAGGGCAGATGATTTCTGTGCAGTTGTGACATGATCTCATTCAGATGTTTGCTGTGGAGGAAACGAGGAGATCACAGAACTCTGTTGTGGAGTTTCTTGTACTGTGCTCGTATCCCTCTGACCCCCTCCTTGCGCTCGGAACACCTGAGATGCGCTCACTGGTAGAAGGTAGATGTCATCATACGTGTTCCTCTGGCTCAATGCTCATCCAATGATCCGTTCTGCAGTATTTTAAAAAGCACCGCTTCCAGCGGCTATGCGTCTTGGCGCAGCTGTGCGTCTTTGCGCAGGGGATATGTTCAAGATAACTCAAAAAGTTATGGATGGATTTTGATGACATTTTCAGGAGTTGTCAGAAATGTGAAAAGGAAGAACTGATATTATTTTGGGTGTGATCCGGAAGAAATCCTGGATTCTGGATCACTTTCAAATTTTCGATAACATTGCGCTGTTTAGTTGTTTCTTGAACCCTAAAGCAACCACAATGGAGACAGGAAGGGAGTTCTGGAATTTTAAGAGTTTAATTCTCTCAGATGTAAAAAAAAAAAAAGGAGGATTCGAGTTGTTGGCAGCCAAACCAACAATCCAGGGGACGACGAAGGCAAGGAGGTGGCACTGCGAATGGCTGGATCAGGCGTTTCTATGGGAACATCTGGAGATGAGTTTGGTTGAATAATGACTGAATAGGTACAGGTGTGCAGTGCCACACCTGGGCTGCTTGTCGGATGGGAAGGTGAAACATAGGTGGATCTGAGTGTCTACGTAGAGGATCGAAGGTGGCGCAGTGGGTTGTGCGCAGGAGCCCCAGAGGTGGAAGGTTGCGGTTCACAACCTGGCTTGAGACCATAACACGCGCTCAATGGGGCCGGAAATTTTGTTTCTCAACATCTCCGTTAATTATTGTGCGTGCCCACAGCTCATTAAATTTCACTCAGGTATTGATACTGAAAACCTCTATAAAATTTCAGAGGCTGATCCGGATCTGATCCAGAAGGCGGATTTTATCGCAATCTGTAAATCGCTGTATGGGAGAACTGTTGTGCTTGGCGGAGGTTTGCGCTCTCTGAGTGCTTTTCTAGTTAAGAAATGCTTTCCTGGAAGTTCACTGGCTCTATTTTTTTCTGAGCAGTTTGTTGGAACTTCTTGGAGTACAAAAGAAATGATTAAATCATTTGCTCCACATTAGTTAGAGCTAGTTATGTATATATCAGTGCAGAGGAGGATGAGGAAAAAAGAGGAGGAAGCTCTACAGCAGAGTCCCAGACGAGCTGCCCATGAGAGCTGCTCCGATCTGGGTGAAAAGACGCTCCATAGCAGTTTGCAGGTACCGCAACCTGCCCTTAAAGGCAATGGCTACTGACGCACTGATTGGTTAAACAGGTGGAACGCCCTAACCACTCCCATGCATAATGTGTGCATAATATAGTGGTTTTCGCAGGTAAGATCGTGGGTTTTGGGAGGTGGAAGATTGCGTTCTTTGTGGGGGAACGCCCCTCCTAATACCTGCTATCCCTTAATAGCAGGTTTTGGAGGTTTGGCGCAAGAAAGGGGCCCAAAGTGTGTCTGAAGGGCAATGGGAATGTTTTGCTTGTAGTTGGTCATACTCCAACTTATTTAACCTGTTAATGCTGCTACATATGAAGAAAGCCTGTGTTATATATTAGTAGAGTCCGTTCAATATTTTCTTCAATACTTTAGTCTGGACAAAGTAGTGGAACTTTAACTACAAGAGCAATATTGGCATCATATGAATAAGTGTTTTTTCCTTAATGTTAAAATGGCAGTGGTCTGTGTACAGTCTGTGAGCGATGCCCGTGCAGTAATATGAGCTGTCAGTGCTGAAGCAGCTGCCAGCAGTAGTTTCAGGTTTATTGTACAGACTTTAAACAAGGCTTCTTATCTCACTCCAGATAAGAAAGGTAATATGCACATTTGACAAAATCCTGATTCCCTTAATGTCGTCATGTTTACTGTTAGTTTGCCAGGTGCAGTTACTGCATGTTGGTTCATATCACATTTCATCTGTACACCACCTTCATATGTGTGTTTCTGTTAAGATGGCCAAACTGTTTAGTAACATTTAGTTTTCAAATCTCCAGGTTGGTCCATGGATGTTGTAGAGCTCTGCAAGAAATATCGGCATGAGGGTGTGGTCGCCATTGATCTAGCTGGTGATGAGTCACTAAACTCAGAGGCCAATCCAGACCACAGAAATGCCTATGAGGTGAGCATGTTGAAAAAACTGGTATATTAACAACATATTTGGTTAAGGTTAGATCAAAAATGGGTACGAGAGCTTGTTGTGCTGCTGAATAGTATACCTTTTGGGGAAATTTCTTCTTTTTTTTGTGCCAGTCACTCTTTTTAGTTCATCACAGTGCTAACAGAGACAGTTTAAAAACAAAATAAGTTTGAAGGGAGTTTAAATCTTATTGACATAGTATGATATTTATTGCATGGAAAAATATTTTGATAGGAAACCTGCTGCTGGATAGTGAATATGTCTGAAGTTTGTGTTGGTAACGGGGCAGTTAAATGATTATTCAATAACGTGGCGTGTTTGTCATAAAACAATCGTGTTGCCGTAGTGTGTTATTAGCGGTTTGCCCGGCAGCCGTAAAGCAATGCGGATCGCCAACATGATAACATTGGATGAGAGAATATGTTCACGACACGTCCTGACCGGTGTAGGCTATTAGCGTTAGCAATGGCTACAAATCACATATGTATCCACAAAGAAAATAACGACGTGGATTTATTGTTGTTTACATCACGTAGCCGATGTAGCAACTGAACCGGTAGAAGAAGACAACTTTAGATAGGGAAATCAAGTTTTATTCAATGCTAGACAACTTTAACAGGAGCAACTATGGGGGTCGGGTCGGTTCTGGGTATATTGCAGGTCTTTTCGGGTTCAGAACCCGGATTTATGATAATAGCTAGGGTTGGGTCAGTTTTGGGTCAAATTTTCATGGGTCCATTCAGATCCAGGTCCATTAAAGTGGACCCGTGAAGATCTCTAATTGGAAGGTCTGAAAAGATGGGAAAAAAAAAGATAAAACTTAAACTGCCTTAATTCAAAAATGGTAAAATATTAGGGGTGCACTGAAAATTCGGCCACCGAAAATTTTCAGTCGAAAATAGCCCAAAAGTGCATTTTCAGTTTTCGGCCTAAAGACTTTTATCACCGAAACAACGCGGCCAAAACAGGATGTTGTGATGACGAACAAAAACCGCGGCCAGCACGCGCTTGTCTGGATAGAGGCCAACATGTCTGTGGTGTGGACGTATTTCAATATATCTGAGAAAGACCCACGGATAGCGATTTGTAAAACATGTAACGCTGAAATTTCAAGAGGGGGTGAATCTGCAAAGTTTCTCCACGTCGGGTTTGATTTATCACCTGAAATCCAAACATCCCGATCGCTATTCTGAATATGAGAAGGCGGCGGCACAGAAAAGAAAAATCCTTCCAAGCGCGTCCACTCCGTCTGTGGCGGACGTATTTGAAAAGGCAAGAAAGTTTTCCAGTGATGGTGCCAAGGCAAAGGGCATTACACAAAAAATTATGGAATTCATTGCCTTAGTTGATCAGCCGTTCTCTGTTGTAGAGGATGTGGGATTTCGTAGGCTGATAGAGCACATTGAGCCCCGTTATTCCATACCCAGCAGACGACATTTCTCAGACGTGTGTTTACCTGAGCTGTTTAATGTTGCTGCAGCTCACGTCCATGAGCTTATAGCTACAGATATTTTTGTTGTTGTAGTCCTACAGAGAATTTTTTTTAAATGCACTGTGTTTTTATGAGCAGGCCAGCAGGCCAGTCAGTTATAGGCCTGTATTATTATTTAATGTACACCTGAGTGGGGTCAAGTTAAACATTTTATTTTGAATTTTGTTTTATATTGTGCATTGTTGTAATGTCAGTGCTAATAAATATTTTCATAATTTTGCAATTAATTTATTCTTTGTAGCATTAATATTAATTTATGCAATGGTAATGCCTTTATTTTAGTGAGGTTAGTACACAGCCATAGCCATGAATGCAATGGTACTAATAATTGGCATAATAATTTATTTCGGTGTTTCGGTTTTCGGCCTTGGTTTCTTCATTTTCGGTTTTCGGTTTCGGCCAAGAATTTTCATTTCGGTGCATCCCTATAAAATATTATTAAAAACAGAGACATACGAGTCCAATCTTTTGTGAACATTTTAAAATTTGAATGGTTTCTCTTGGTGAAAGCATGCTGAACTAGTTAGTTCTCAAAGAGCACAAAGTTTTAGCGTGATTTGAAGAGCTTCCCATTCATTTCCAATGGCACAAAAAATGTAATAAAAGTACAATATTTTAAAAAGTATAAATGTTGGAAACACAAAAAGTCATAGCAAGAATCTCCAGAACAAGCTGAACATTTTGGTACAAGAATGGTAGAAGTAGCACAAAGTATGAAGGACTAGTTAATCGGCGAAAAATGGCGGAAGGCACACCTGCATTTCCTGTGAAAATGAAAAGTGCTCTGGAGAAGAGGGTTTCAAATGTAACACTAGAAAAATTGCATTTCCTGCAAAAATGCAGTTGTGAATGCATGAATCTGAATTTTGACCTGAACTCTGCTCAAAAGTAAAAAATACATTTGAAGAGCATGAATTTTATAAAGATTTGAACAACTGGATAATCTGTGAACACAGCATAATTCAGCAAAATGTCTTAGCACAATGTATTGAATCAAGAAAACATGCCAAACATAGCAAAGGGAACAACATGCTGAATGATGCTTAGGTAGAAGGATGGAAAATATTCCTAAATTGGAATAGAAATCTAGTGATGAACGCCCATAAATGTATTAAGGTAAAGCACATCATTTAAAAGCAGAAGTCAAAAAATAAAGCTTCAGCAGGAGGTGAACATTTTCATACAGGAATGTCGAAGTTGCCAAAAGAATGTAAAAGTTGTTAAAATTTGCATACCATTGAGGAAAAAGTCAAACTACTTCATTACATAGGACTGAAAATTTGAAAAACACTAGTTAAAAAATCTTAAAAAGTAGCAGACTTTTGCTGAATGTATCAAGAGTTAAAACATGTGAACTGAAGCTAATGTAGCTAAATGCTAAACACAACTAAGACAGCTAAATTCAGAGAAAATGTTAATAGCAACAAGAGTTAATGAAAAAAATTCTTTCTAAAAAGGAAACCTAATGACAAATCAAAAAGAAGTAAGCTAAATGCAGCAAGGTTAGTTACATACTAACTACAGCTCAGTGAGAAAAAGGGATCAAGGGAGACAAGTTAACACAATGGAAACGCCTGCAGAATTAGCAGCATGTTAAATGAAGCTAACTTAGCATCATGCTCACAACTGCTGAGTTAGCAGCAGTCAAGGCAGGTGTCCAAATACTTTTGACAACACAGTGAAGAAGAATGGAAAAAAAAATCCCCATAAACACACTCTTAAACTTTGTGGAAAGCCTTTCTAGAAGAGTTGAAGCTGTTTAGGCTGCAAAGGGTAGAGCCACATCATATTGATTAGGAATGAGATGAACTAAAGCTCATATGTGAGTCAAGGCAAGTGTCCGAATACTTTTGGCAATATAGTGTATGTTTGTTTTCATGCTGACCA
This sequence comes from Hirundichthys speculiger, assembly GCA_018398805.1. Lineage (NCBI taxonomy): Eukaryota > Metazoa > Chordata > Actinopteri > Beloniformes > Exocoetidae > Hirundichthys > Hirundichthys speculiger. The sequence goes on along the minus strand of JAGFBZ010001292.1, from coordinate 15,074 downwards.
CCGTCTGTGAATGTGGCATGAAACGGCTGGTTAACAGTGTCAAACACGTATTTTGATGTATGCGATTATCAGTCAGATTCTTATAATATTTTATATACTGTGGGCGATGAACATGCAGGCAGGGGCGGAGCTCCCCGGCCCGGCAGTCACATGTTCCGCTGCTGCAGCAGGTGTGTTTGTTTAAAACAGACACAGGCAAAACTGCAGCTCCACTGTCTCCTGTCAGTCAAAATCTGGATTTCTATGTCCCAAACAAACAGCTGTAATTCTCTTTTTTTTTCTCTCAAATATTTTTATTGAATTTTACACAAAACACAGCACAAACATGCACAAGCTTCGTACATTTTTCAGTATTTCAACATAAACCTTAACTTCCATCCCCTCCCACTAACCACACTTACAAGCCATGATATCTAAGGAGTATTATACCTGGAGTGTTATAGAGAACTGTTGGAAGTCAAGTATTAAGTTACAAGACAGATAAACAATAAAAATAAAATAATAATAATAAAAAATAGAATGAGTAATTAAATAAACAAACAGGACGAATAGATGAATAAAGCCAAATAAGTTGAAGAAGGCAGATTTAGGCACTATAACTGACAGAAATGGACATAAAATGAGACAAGTGAAAGGAAATGGAGGCAGCCAATTTTTCAAAGTATGTAAGAAAAGGTCCCTACACCTTCTGAAACTTCTGGCTCGAGTCACAAACTGAGTAGCGGATCTTTTGGAGGTCTAGGCCCTCAACCACTGAGTGTGTGTGGATGGGGCAGCATCTGTCCACCTCAGTAGAACTAACCCTAACCCTAACCCTAACCCTCAACCACTGAGGGTGTGGGGGCGGGGCAGCATCTGTCCACCTCAGTAGAACTAACCCTAACCCTAACCCTCAACCGCTGAGTGTGTGTGGGCGGGGCAGCATCTGTACACCTCAGTAGAACTAACCCTAACCCTAACCCTCAACCACTGAGCCTGTGTGGGCGGGGCAGCATCTGTCCACCTCAGTAGAACTAACCCTAACCCTCAACCACTGAGCGCGTGGGGGCGGCGCAGCATCTGTCCACCTCAGTAGAACTAACCCTAACCCTCAACCACTGAGCGCGTGGGGGCGGCGCAGCATCTGTCCACCTCAGTAGAACTAACCCTAACCCTCAACCACTGAGCGTGTGTGGGCGGTGCAGCATCTGTCCACCTCAGTAGAACTAACCCTAACCCTCAACCACTGAGCGTGTGGGGGCGGGGCAGCATCTGTCCACCTCAGTAGAACTAACCCTAACCCTAACCCTCAACCACTGAGTGTGTGGGGGTGGGGCAGCATCTGTCCACCTCAGTAGAACTATTCCTAATCCTAACCCTCAACCACTGAGCGGGTGTGGGTGGGGCAGCATCTGTCCACCTCAGTAGGACTAACCCTAACCCTAACCCTCAACCACTGAGCAGTTGTGGGCGGGACAGCATCTGTCCACCTCAGTAGAACTAACCCTAACCCTCAACCACTGAGCTTGTGTGGGCGGGGCAGCATCTATCCACCTCAGTAGAACTAACCCTAACCCTCAACCACTGAGCGCGTGGGGGCGGCGCAGCATCTGTCCACCTCAGTAGAACTAACCCTAACCCTCAACCACTGAGCATGTGTGGGCGGGGCAGCATCTGTCCACCTCAGTAGAATTGCACACCTAGCCAAAAGCGATGCAAAGGACAGTGCACGGCTCTTGGTTGGAGTAAGGCGGTCTTCACCGGTGGTGCCAAAAAGTGCAATCAGTGGGTTGGGCTCCAACTCGAGATTAAGAATAAGGGACAGGGTTTGAAAAACATCTCTTCAGTATCTTTCCAGACTTGGACAGGTCCAAAACATATGGATAAGCGAGGCCTCACCTCTCCTACATTTATCGCATAAAGGATCAACGTCTGAGTACATATGAGATAATTTGACTTTAGATATATGTGCCCTATGTACCACCTTAAACTGTAACAAACTGTGACATGCACAGAGAGATGTTGTATTTACCAGTCTTAAAAATGAATCCCATACACCGTTGGACAATTGAATGTTTAAATCCTGCTCCCAACCAATTTTAATTCTGTCCAGAGGAGCTTGTTTTATGCCCATCAGTTTGCTATAAATGGTCGATATTAACCCCTTGGACAATGGATAAAGACCAAGTAGCACATCGGTGGTGGTCGGAGTAGTTGCCTCAGGTAAACTAGCCATCTGGGAGCAGAGAAACTGTCTTACCTGCAGATATCTGAAAAAGTGAGTGTTTGGTAGACTAAACCTTTTAGACAGTTGTGCGAGTGAAGCAAAGAAAAGAAACGACGTATATTAAAATAAGAATGTTGTTTTCTTTACAAAGCCAGTCTGATCTTCTGATATTATCTCCGGTAATATGCCCTCTAATCTACGGGCATCGACATTTAACAGGGAGATTGGCCGATAGGAGGAGCACTCTTTACCTTTCTTCACGATAAGACTGTTACATGCCTCATACAGAGTTGCTGGGATTTTCCTTGCTCAAAAGAATCTGATAACACCGAACATAGAAAATGGGAAAGTAATGAAGAAAAAGTTTTGAAAACTCAGCTGGGAACCCGTCGGGTCCAGGGGATTTTCCAGAATGCAATGAAGAGATTGCAGCAGCTATCTCCTCCTGCGTTATAAGCTCGTCTAGTCTAGTCTTATTATCATGGACTAACATGGGTCTCTCTAAATGATCTAAGAAATTTTCCATCAGCGTACTTCCATCTGGAAGGTCAGAAGTGTAAAGTCGGGAGTAGAAATTCTTAAATGTGTCGTTGATTTTAGAAGGATCAGAGGTGATGTTACCATCATCCATCTGGATTTTTGTGATGTGCTGTTTTGCTTTAAATCCCCTCAGCTGATTGGCTAACATTTTACCTGATTTGTCACCATGAACATAGAACAGACTTTTGCTCTGCAATAGTTTATGTTCAACTATATGTGTTGAGAGAAGATCAAATCGTAGTTTGGAGTTCTACACGTTTTTTATATAGATCAGGGCAAAATCATTTCTTGTTCCTGCAAAATCATTTCTGGTGATTTGAGCGTATTTTTGATCCATTTCTTTAATTTGAACAGACAGATCTAATCTTTCTTTTCCGAGCTTTCCTTTTTAAATTTAAGCTAAAAGAAGTAATTTGTCCCCGGAGGTAAGCTTTCAGAGCATCCCAAATGGTCAGGCTGGAGGTTACAGATGATGCATCTGTATCAAAGAAAAAGGTTATCTGTTCCTCTATGAATTTCACAAAGTTATCATTGGACTTGGAGTTGAGTTAAAACGCCAATGTCTCTCTGCAACACGGAGGTCAGGAAGGGTCATGGAAAGTACCACTGGAGCGTGATCAGATATCACCATACTCTGATAAGAGCAGGAGTGGGTAAATGGGATCAGTTGATTTGTCAACAAAAAAATAGTCAATCCTAGAGTAGGTATGATGTGAATGAGTACTCCCTCTCGTTTGAATGGAGATGCCGCCATATATATGTAACTCCGTAGCTGTCTAAGAAAGACTGAATAAGTGATGCAGATTTACTCATTACACCAGGGTTAGTAGACCGTCGAGCACGGGATCGAGCCAACAATTGAAATCCCCACTAAGTATGAGAGAGTGTGAGCCCAGGTCAGGAAGAGATGAAACCTTTTAGAAAACCCACATCATCCACATTCGGAGCATAAACATTGGCAAACACCATCATAGTTTTATACAATTTCACCGAGACAATAAAATAGTGACCATTTGTATCCGATATTACATTATGGTGTTCAAAGGGAATATTTTGATCAATAAGGATGGAGACCCCTCTGGCCTTGGCCTGATAATTAGAGTGCCCGGCCCACCGTGACATCAGACGTGAATTGTCAGAACCACGAATGTGTGTCTCTTGTAAAAAAGCAACAGCTGATCCAAGTTGTTTAATGTGTGAAAAAACTTAAACCCTTGATTTAAACCCTTGACATTCCAGCTGAATGTAGTTGGCGAGCCATTCTCCATAACAGAGAAGGTAGGTAGTTAAGCAGAGATGCTATCAATACTCCAGGTATCGGTCCCAAGATAGTATAACAAACTCAACAGAACACAGAAAGTATGCGTGTGGCCACGACTTATATAGATTTCAAAACAGTGTAGGTGCTGGAAAACCCACCCCCCATCCACCCTCCCCACAACAAGACAGCTGCCAAAGAACATGGCAGCAAGCTCTTGAAAACTTCCACTATTTACCGAACAGAAATGTTTCTGTAGTACCATCTTCAGCTCCTTCATCAATATTCAGAACGTAACCTACAGTGTGTTATGCCTAATACGTTCACACCAATAATAAAGAGAAACAGGGACAGAATAGGTGTGAATGCCTGATGAAATGAAATGAAAATGAAATGAATGAAATGAAAGGGAAATTCGATGTAGTAAGGGCTCTCTCTCTTTTTTTTTTCTTATAGAAAACAGACAGAAATAATAATAATAATATAATAACAGGTGTTAAGTCTTGTTGTGGAGGCTGATGCCTGCTGGCAGGAATGATCTTCTGTGTCTTTCCGTCTTGCAACGGACCTGAAGAAGCTCTCACTGAACACACTCTGTTGTTTGATCACTGTGTCGTGGAGAGGGTGTGAGGAGTCCTCCATCATCTTCATCAGCTTGTGCAGCATTCTTTTTTGTACAATCAGCTCCAGCGGCTCCAGAGTTACACCCAGCACAGATCCAGCTTTCCTGATCAGTTTGTTGATTCTCTTCAGGTCTCTGGTTCTGATACTGCTGCCCCAGCAGATGGCTGCAAAGCTGATTGCACTTTCAACAACAGACTTATAGAAGATGTGCAACATCTTGGTGCAGACATTAAAAGATCTCAACTTTCTTAAAAAGTCTGCTCTGACCTTTCTTGTAGATGTATTCTGTGTTGCATTTCCACTCCAGTCTGTTGTCAAGCTGAACTCCAAGATACTTGTATTCCTCCACCACCTCCACCTCCTTTCCCAGGATGGAAACACTGCTGTGTTGATTCTTGCTCCTCCTGAAGTCGACAATCATCTCCTTAGTTTTTCTGGTATTTAATACGAGATGATTGTTACCACACCATTTCACAAACTGACAGATCAGTTCTTTGTACTCTGCTTCTTGTCCGTTGCTGATACACCCAACAACTGCAGAGTCATCAGAGTATTTCTGCAGATGACAGGACTCAGAGTTGTACTGGAAGTCAGAGGTGTAGAGCGTGAAGAGAAAATGTATTCACACCAACTAGAAAAATTGCATTTCCTGCAAAAATGCAGGTGTGAATGCATTGAGCTGAATTTTGACCCGAACTCTGCTCAAAAGTAAGAAATAAATTTGAAGAGCATGAATTTTAAAAAGAGTTTGAACAACTTGATAGTCTTTGAACACAGCATAATTCAGCAAAGGTTCTCAGCAGAATGTGTTGAAAAGATAAAACATGGCAACCACAGCAAAGGGAGCCACATGCCCTGGACACCAACTCTTTGAGTCACTCCCCTCTGGCAGGAGGCTGCGGACCATCAAGACCAAAACCTCACGCCACAAGAACAGTTTTTTCCCATCTGCTGTCAGCCTTATCAATAAGACCCGGAACCCCCCGACACCCCCCACTCTCCACCTCTGACTCTGACACTGCTGTCACATTGACAGAACTCAGAACACTATGGTTACATTAATGCTCAGTCTGGACTACCTGTTCATTTAAACATTTTCATGGCACATCACTCTTGATCGCTCTGCCCTTAATGCTAAAAACAGTTTGTGTATATACAGTATATTTATATTGTAATATTTTTAGTTTACATTGTTATATATATACCCTCAAATGTGCAATCACCTGTGCAGCACCTGTAGACACTAGACATCACTGTTAATAGTTGAATCAGAGACACCCCCCCCCCCCATGAGCAGCAGAAAAGATAACATAAGTCATTTAGCCATCCCTGTTGTTTGTTTTTCACAAGAATGTATGTGTCGCTTTCCATTGACAAGTAAAGTAAATATCTATGATTTGAATTGTGCAGTTGAGATTTGTTGAACAGATGTTTTGGTGTTGTTATTGAGTTGCTCATGTGTTCTGTGATTTGTTTGGTGCGCAGGAAGCAGTTCGTTGTGGGATCCACAGGACGGTCCATGCAGGAGAGGTGGGCCCCGCCTCCGTGGTAAAGGAGGTAAGACCTTTCTGAGGGAGCTGTGGTAGTCATCGCACATCTTTATTGTCTTTGTGTAAAAACAACACTGAAGTCAGACACTGACAGAGGAAATACAGACAGCTATCCAGACAGAACCAGATGTGTAAAGGTTTGTGTAACAGCTGTATCACAGTGTTGTCCAGAGGATAGCTGCCCCATAATAACACATGAAACTGCTGAATAACATGGGTAAACTAGAAAATTTCGGAGAAATTTTGAGGCGTGGCCAATTAAGGCGCCAATTAAGCCGCTTGTCAGCGGAACCAGTGTGGCCTGCAGAGTCCTGACCAAAACCTGATAGAAGACTTCTGGGATATTGACCTTCTGGGCCATCATCAGTGTGTGACCTCAGAAATGCACTTCTGGAAGAATGGTCAAAAATTCCTAATAAACACACTTTCTAGAAGTGTTGAAGCTGTTCATGCTGCAAAGGCTGGAGCCACATTATATTGATTAGGAATGGGATGAACTAAAGGTCATATGTGAGTCAAGGCTGTGATCATTCTCATAATATATCATATACTGTGCCTGAAGAACAGGCAGAAAGGGGCGGGGCTTCAGGGGAGGCAGTCACATGTGCGGCTCCTCCAGCGTGTGTATGTTAGAGATGCGCGGTTGAACCGCGTACCCGCGGGCGGAGCGGATAATCCGCATATCGGGCGGATGACTCGTCAAAAAATAATACTTTAACTAAATTCGGGCGGGTTGCGGTTGAAGCACTCAAATAATAATAATAAGAAAAAATATTTTACATATCATTAAAAAAGGATGGCGGGTCGGTTCGGTTTTGAAAATTGGTGAAAAAACGTTCCTGCAAATGGATAGCGGGCGGATAGAGATTTTAAGAAGCGGTTGCGGGTTGAAATATACGTCATCCGCGCATCTCTAGTGTATGTGTGTCTGTGAGCAGTGTTGCCAGATTGGGCGGTTTTCCGCCCAATTGGGCTACTTTTGAATACAGCTGGCGGGGAAAAAATGCATTGTGCGGGTATACACAATTTGGGCTGCTTTTACCAACATCTGGCGGGTTTTTTTAATATTGTGAAAACAGCACAACAAACTGTTATTTTATGGTTTCTATTGTATTTATGGTTTAAAAACAGTACAAATACAAAATTCAGTATATCGTGACATCTCCTCAACAAACCTTAGTACGCCGATGCAGAAGTCTGAGGCAGAAGCCCGCTCTCTCTCTCTCAACTCAAAGTGGTAGGCTATTCTGTTAGCAAAATAAGTAGGCTATCATGCCGAAGTGGGGAAACTATAAGAAATGGTATTTACGTGGTTGATGTTACTGCTGCTGTGTTAACTTGGCCCTGGCACTGGGATAAACGATGTGCATTTTTGCACATTTTCTGTGACATGCACTATAATAAAATACAACTTTTCATTTAGGCTTAATTATTTAATACTGTAAATGCATTTAAATCTGTTTTCTTATGAAAACACTTATTGGGAGGGTTTTTCCTGAAGTGGGCAGGTTTTGGAACACGATTGGGCGGAAATTGCTCAACCAAATCTGGCAACACTGTCTGTGAGATCAGGAGAGAAAGAGGCAGCGACCACCTAATTCCACTGTCTCCTGTCAGTCCAAATCTGGATTTCTGTGTCCGAACAAACGGCTGTAATTCAAAAGCTGAATAAGTTTTTGAAAAAATTCTTGAACCAGAAGCGCCACAAGGGTTTCAGCTACGCGCTGATATATATTTTATTTCGTCAATATTTTCCGTTTTTAAACTAGAGCAGTTTTAAAAAGTATAAATTTATCATCTGGAGCAGTAGGCTGTCTATTCTGTCAAAATCCGATTCTCCATGTCCTGAACAAATGGCTGTAATTCAAAAGCTGAATAAGTTTTTGAAAAAATTCTTGAACCAGAAGCGCCACAAGGGTTTCAGCTACGCGCTGATATATATTTTATTTCGTCAATATTTTCCGTTTTTAAACTAGAGCAGTTTTAAAAAGTATAAATTTATCATCTGGAGCAGTAGGCTGTCTATTCTGTCAAAATCCGATTCTCCATGTCCTGAACAAATGGCTGTAATTCAAAAACTGAATAAGATTTTGAAAAAATTCTTAAAGCGTGAGCGCCACAAGGCTTTCAGGATTACAGTGATATATTTCTTGTTTTGCAAATGCCTACCGTTTTTAAATTACGGCAGTGTAAAAACATGAAACGTTTTCTTGTCAGACGAGACTTTTGAAAAATTTCCCCCATTGAAATATATAGGAGCCGGGAAGGACCACCTTGAACTCTAGGTTGATTTGAGGGAAAACTAAACACCACACAGACACAAAAGTCACATCATCTGAAAGAGGACAAAAATGCCTATGTGTTGATGTATAATTTATGTAGGTTGAGGAAAAGGAGTGGAGGTGAAAGAGGAAAAGGCAGGTTTAAAAAGTTCATTTCCTCTCTCCTTGGAGCTAGAGTGCGTGATGACATCACTAGAGTGAGGAGTAATTTCTGAAGAGTTTGTAAAAAATCAATAAACGTAAATTGCGATTTCTCAAAGACCGTCACAACAATACACGGCTTCAGTATGTTATAGGTCAATGTCTTGTGACCTGTTTAAACTTTCAATGGTGTCTCTGCGATGAAATATGGCCGTGCTAGACAGGTCCAAAGAGGGGTGGGTTTTGGGCTTTTTTTTGCTGGAATTCTGCCAAATCCCATTCATTCCTGTGGGACAAAAATTCGCCGTTTTTTGGGATTTTCGGGAAAACCATTCGACGGAATGCCAGCAAAAGTCATAGCACACCGATCCCGATCAAGCCGGTCGTTTTGATGTATTTTTTGTTGGGTTTTTCTCAAAACTACGGGCCGTGAAAACCGTCAAAATTCGTGATGGAAACAGAAGAATAATAAAAAGTTACGAGAATAAATATGTCGAATAGTAATAGGAGTGGCTTCAATGCTGCACATTGGCCACGCCTAATAAAGAGAAACAGGAAAACAATAGGTGTGAATGCCATAATGCATTCACACCAACTAGAAAATTTCGGAGAAATTTTGAGGCGTGGCCAATTAAGCTGGCAATTAAGCCGCCCATCAGCGCGGTGACCAGAGTGGCCTGCAGAGTCCTGAACCAGTGACCAGAGTGGCCTGCAGTGTCCTGAACCAGTGACCAGAGTGGCCTGCAGAGTCCTGAACCAGTGACCAGAGTGGCCTGCAGTGTCCTGAACCAGTGACCAGAGTGGCCTGCAGAGTCCTGACCAAAACCTGATAGAAGACCTTCTGGGCCAACATCAGTGTGTGACCTCAGAAATGCACTTCTGGAAGAATGGTCAAAAGTCCCCAATAAACACACTTCCTCGGAGTGTTGAAGCTGTTCATGCTGCAAAGGGTGGAGCCACATCATATTGATTAGGAATGGGATGAACTAAACCTCATATGTGAGTCAAGGCTGTGATCATTCTCATAATATATCATATACTGTGCCTGAAGAACAGGCAGAAAGGGGCGGGGCTTCAGGGGAGGCAGTCACATGTGCGGCTCCTCCAGCGTGTGTATGTGTGTCTGTGAGGTGAGGAGAAAAAAAAGGCAGCGACCTCCTAATTACACCGTCCAGTCAGTCCAAACCTGGATTTCTGTGTCAGAACAAATGGCTGTAATTCAAAAGCTGAATAAGTTTTTGAAAAAATTCTTGAACCAGAAGCGCCACAAGGCTTTCAGCTACCCACAGATATATTTCTTATTTCGTCAATATTTTCCGTTTTTAAACTAGAGCAGTTTTAAAAAGTATAAATTTAGCCTCTGGAGCAGTAGGCTGTTGATTCTGTCAAAGTCCGATTTTCCATGTCCCGAACAAACGGCTGTAATTAAAAAACCAAATAAGTTTTTGAAAGAATTCTTGAACCGTGAGCGCCACAAGGCTTTCAGGATTACAGGGATATATCTTTTGTTTCTCAAATGCCTACGGTTTTTAAATTACAGCAGTGTAAAAACATTAAACTTTTTGTTGTCAGACGACAGAATTCAGAAATGTCCCCATTGAAATACACAGGAGCTGGGAAGGACCACCTTGAACTCTAGGTTGATTTGACGGAAAACTAAGCACCACACAGACACAAAAGGCACATCATCTGAAAGAGGACAAAAATGTCTACGTTTTGATGTATAATTTATGTAGGTTAAGGAAAAGGAGTGGACGTGAAAGAGGAAAAGGCAGTTTTAATTTTTTTTTCTTCTATCCTCGGAGCTAGAGTGCGTGATGACATCACTAGAGTGAGGAGGGATTTTTGAAGATTTTGTAAAAATCATAACACGTAAATTGCGATTTCTCAAAGACCATAAATCACAACAATACACGGCTTCAGTAGGTCAAAGTCTTGTGACCCGTTTAAACTTCGAATGGTTTCTCTGTGATGAAATATGGCCGTGCTAGACAGGTCCAAAGAGGGGTGGGTTTTGGCTTTTTTTCATTTTTCTTTCATGGAATTCTGCCTAATCCCATTAATTCCTTTGGGACAAAAATTCGCCATTTTTTGGGATCAAAAGCCATGGCACACCAATCCCGATCGAGCCGGTCGTTTTGATGTATTTTTTGTTGGCTTTTTTTCAAAGCTGCGGGCCGTGAAAACCGTCAAAATTCTTGACGGAAGACGGAAGAATAATAAAAAGTTACGAGAATAAATGTCGAATAGTAATAGGAGTGGCTTCAATGCTTCACATTGGCCACGCCTAATAAATACGCCCAATAGTAATAGGAGTGGCTTCAATGCTTCGCATTGGCCACGCCTAATAAATACGCCCAATAGTAATAGGAGTGGCTTCAATGCTTCGCATTGGCCACGCCTAATAAATACGCCCAATAGTAATAGGAGTGGCTTCAATGCTTCACATTGGCCACGCCTAATAAATACGCCCAATAGTAATAGGAGTGGCTTCAATGCTTTGCATTTGCATTGGCCATGCTTTGCATGGCCATTGGCCACGCCTAATAACGAGAATAAATACGCCGAATAGTAATAGGAGTGGCTTCAATGCTTTGCATTGGCCACGCCTAATAATATTAAAAAGTTACGAGAATAAATACGCCGAATCAAAAAAATGAAGCAAGACATTAACAATAAGAGTTTCAAACAAAAGAAGAGCAATTTTATGACAACAGTAGGTCACTCAAACCCATCTTTCACAGTAACAGTTTAGTTATGTCACCAGATAGACTGTGGAGACTGCAGACTCTGCTGACATGTTATGCAGGATTTTTTTTTTGGACTTCATAACCTTTTGCATGTCCATGGCTGATATCTTAGGCTGTGGAAGTGCTGAAAGCTGAACGTGTTGGTCATGGCTACAGAACCCTTGAGGACCAAGACCTGTACAAAAAACTGCTGGCTCAAAACATGCACTTTGAGGTAACTGACATCCGCTATAAGCAGCATTTGTATCAACACATTCATCATTTTATTGTTATATTTCAAGTGTAAATGTGCAGACATGTATTTTACTAATCTTTTAAATGCACTTTGTCCAAAAAACACTTGATGTTGGTAAAAAAAAGTTGGGACAGTAGCTGTTATACCAGCGATGTTCTGGACTTGTAATAAGTGACACACTGCCACCTAGTGCAACCTTCGGTTCCTCACATTGAAGAAAACATACTGCAGTAGTAAGGTCCATTTCTGGTGCTTGTATCTTCAGGTGTGTCCCATTTCCAGTAAGCTGACAGGTGCCTGTGACTCAGACTTCACCAAGCACCCCGTTATCACGTGAGCCTCGTTTCTTTCACAATATTTGGATGACACACTTTCATTAAACTAGGTTTAGGCACTAAATGGTTTTTGTTTCATCATTTGCTTTGTGCAGGTTCAGAAAGGACAAAGCTAATTACTCCCTTAATACAGATGACCCCCTGATCTTCAACTCCACCCTGCTGCTGGACTACAAGATAGCTCACCAATATATGGGTTTCACTGAGGAGGAGTTCAAGCGACTGGTGAGATGCAACACTTCAACTATTGCTAACTATTGCTAATGAAGCAATAGTTTCTGAGAGGACCTGCTTTTTAATATGGTTTGAAAGTATAGCGACACCTTCTCAGTTCCATCATTAAAACAGGAGCAAAAACCTTTATAAAGAAATATTCTACTGCACAGTCAAAGACCCATTTAATAAGACTAGTTCCTCATGCACTGTATAAAATAAGATATAAAATGTTATTATTTGCTGAGAGTTATACTCGGACGTCAGGTCATCTGCGTCACCTACACAGACGATGCAGAGATGTCCCCCCCCACCCCCACCCTACGCAGACACTCCGGTGCTCCTCCCCAAAATTGTAGGTCTACGCAGACAGTGTCACAGAGAGGAGAGAAAGGAGGCCTCTGATTGGTCAATTCTACATCTGCGTAGAAAAGAGCGCGTCATCAAAGAAATGAGGAAGTACCCACATCTGTACAATTCTCGTTCTCCACAATACAAAGACAGCACATATTCTAGTAATTCATGGAGGGAGATAGCGATGAAAGTGGGTCTGGATACGACTGAGACGGTGAGGAAGTGGAAAAACACAAGAGATAAGTTTAGTAAGTTTAGCTAGTTTGTGATTGTCCCTCTTGCGTTGTGGCATGGAATAACATAGCGCAGAGTGCTTCAAAATTAAGTATAAATCAAAAGTGACGGCGACACATTGAGTAAACACGGCCCTTTAGATGAGAAGTTCCTTTCATTTGTAAATATAGTCAGCTTGCTTCCTCTGTCCAAATGTAACAAAATCTACCCATCAGCATCTCCAAAGTTTACTGATTGCCAGGTGATACATTGTTTGCTAGATTTGTATGTGAAAACAACACGTTGTAGTTTCAGTAAGGGGAGGGGGCGTGACTAATTCCTTACCAGGAATGGTGACATTTTCAACGTAAGGCTGACGTGAGATCAGCTGTTATACAGCTGGTTTATGTTTTTTATATTTTTATTGAAGAGCTGTAGATTATGGATTACTTTTCATATTCCAGTCTAATTCGATTCAGTTTGGATCAGAGATTCAGTGACACAGTCTCTTATAAAATATATCAAATGAAATATCACATCTTGAATGAGAGGAGCTTTAATTCCTTTGAACAGTAAGTTAACAACAGTAAGTGAACTGTTAGTCTCAGCAGTCTTGTTTCTGTGTTCATTTTATCTGTTAAAGAGATCTTATTGTTTTTTCTTGCCAAATTAAAACATGTAACTTCAGGACACTTTATGGAGTCAGATAAAGACCTACAGTTGAAACCAGAAGTGTAAAAGAAGACAACTTTTATTTTTCTCACCGTCTGGCTTTAAATAAGACTAAACTTTTCCTGTTTTAGGTCAGTTAGGATTACCAAAATTTATTTCTATTTTCTAAATGCTAGAATAATGAGGGGTCTTTTTGTTTTTAGAGAATTTTGTATTACTTTCTTCAAAGTCAGAAGCTGACATACACTACGCTCCAGATGATAACGTCATGGCTTTACACTGCAAAAATTAACAATCTAACCAAGTGTTTCAATCTTGTATCTAGCTAAAAAGTCTTTTTGATCTTGTTTTGAGAGTAATATACTATGCAAGCACAGAATGTGTAAGATTACTAGTCTTGTTTTGATATATTTTTTTCTTATTTCAAGAAATCTTACTAAGTGTGATTATCTCACTGCACTGGCAGATTATTTCACTTACTTTTAGTCTGTATCTGCTCAAACCAAGTATTTATTTCTTATATCAAGACCATTAATTTTTGCAGTGTAGAAGCTTCTGGAAAGGTTAACTGAAAACATTAGACACATTATAAGGCCCCCGTGACCCTTTGGAGGATGAGACGGGTATAGATAATGGATGGATGGATGGACTTTATAAGGCACACCTCAAACACATCATGATGTGTGGCATCATGGGAAAATCAAAAGAAATCAGCCACGATATGAGGAAGAGAACTGTGAACTTCCACAAGTCTGATTCACTCTTTAGTACAGTTTCCAGATGCCTGGAGGTGCCTCGTTCATCCATTCAAGTCATTCATTATATGCAAGTATAAACACCATGAAAATATCATACTGCTCTGTAAGGAGATGTGTTCTGGAATTAAACTCAAATTGAACAGTTTGGCTCTAATGACCATTGTTACATCTGGAGGAAGAGGGGGAAGCAGGAAGCCTGAGAAACATCTGGAAACATCTGGTGGCAGCTGGGGGGGGGGGGGGGGGGGGGGGGGGGGGGGGGGGGGGGGGGGGGGGTTACCTGCCAGTTTCTGGCCAGTTTCTATGGCTGTGATGTTTCAGATGGCACCATTGGAGAGCTGTCAGTTAGTAGGCTCTTCGGTCTTGATGTGCTGCAGGATTAGTGTGAATGCCTCCCCAGACCAGGAAAGTTATTATTCCAACAAATATTGACTTATTTCATAACCTGACTGGTGATCTGTGTTGTGTAGCATGTCCTTTCAAAATCTGAGACTTGAGAAAGAAATGGTATAAGAGCCACATAATTTTATTTCTCTAATTATTTATTGACTTCCACATGGGGGATAGAAAAAGTTATTCCAATTAGGATTGAAATGTTTCACATTAAGATTTAATAAATCATTCTCTCACAACACAACAGTGGCAACAACAGCTGATGGCTGATCATTGTAATGATCAAGCGTTAAGGTTTAAACTGTTCCAACTGCTTACTCATGGAAATAAAGGAAAAAAGGGCCTCTAAATCACTGAACTTCACCTTAAAAGTTTCAAATATTTATTTACGTGGAAGATGACTGAGTGAGAACTTTTGATTTCTTGTGTCTTATAGAATATCAAATCAGCAGAGTCAAGTTTCCTACCTGAACAAGAAAAGAAGACGCTCCTCTTCCAGCTGTATGAGGCGTATGGGATGATACAAGACACGGCCTTTTAAAACCGGACC
>JAGFBZ010001291.1:0-117539 GCA_018398805.1 Hirundichthys speculiger | reverse complement strand
TGATTTCTGGATCACCTCTATGTGAAACAAAACATTAACAAAACACAGTTAGTTCCTCCAGCAGCAAAAACATTTATATCTGACAAGATGGTTTTGTTTCATTCTCATCTAAAATTAGCTTTAAAAATAAATAAATTACATCTAATCTTCTTTTACATCAATGAAAAATCCACAAATCTAAAGTAAGAAAAACCCACCATGATGGAAAAAAACTAAACTATCCAGACCAGTTAAATGATTGATTTCAATCTGAAATTGCAAACTTAAGATGCACCTAGATTCATCACAAAGAGTTAAAATAAATAAAAATATATACAAATACAGCCACAACTCCAAATTACTGCGTTTTTCTGGAGCAAAAATTGTCAACTTTCGAGAAAGTTTATTACACATGTATATAAATATCCTATCTCGTCAATTTGTAGTTTTTGACGTTTGAAATCACGAGAAATCGTGAAGAAAGAAGAATAAACTCGTTTCCTTCCCAGAAACACACAGATGCGAAACCAACGATGGTGGAAGATTTAACTCCTTCGACTAAAAAAAATTAAGAAGCTTCATAAATCTGATTTGACTTGATCACTTTGCTACTGATGTTAGTTGCTCGTTGACTACGGAGCCCCGTTTGGGTCATAATTCAATGAATAAATGAGTTTATTATTATGAAATACAGGCGTTTATTATTATGAAATATTTTCCATTATTATGATAATGGTTTCGTTTTTCATAAGAATGATTTGTGTGTCAATCACAGCAGAGAGGGCGGAGCCATGAATGTGATTGGCTGCTCTTTCATTCAGGCATAAGTAACAGAACAGTGAATATCGATAGTGGGCGAGAGGTGCAATGTACAGTCATGGAAAAAATTATTAAACCACCATTTTTTTCTTCACTTTCTTGTTCATTTTAATAGCTGGTACCACTAAACGTCATCATGTGACTAAAACAGACAGAAAAGAAAACACTGAATGCATAAAAGCAGTGTTTTTGGCAGTACAACGCCATAGCTATTGATGTAAAAACTTAAGTGATTTAGGTTATAATCAAGAAAACCATGGAAAATGGTAAGATATCAGCTCTTAAATAAAACTCTTATGAGCAATCTTTGTGGTTATCGTTATGTTTGTCCAAACAAATGTACCTTTAGTTGTACCAGGCATTAAAACGAACAAGAAACTGAAGAAAACAAGGTGGTCTAATCATTTTTTCCATGATTGTATATACTCCAGGCCAGTAGGTGGCAGAATGCACCTCAGTTTACGGTTAAAAGTTGACATCGACTAAGAAACGTCAAGGTTTCCCGTAGCTCAGTCCAAGCTAGCATAGCTACAATCGGACTAGGAGCGCACCTTGATGACGCCACGGCCCGCTGCTAACGGGACCTCACGGCCAAAACTAGTCGATGTCAGAGCGTAGAATGGAGAAGGATCAGCCAATGAGCGTGCAGGTCAACCACTGGCCCCGCCCACTGGCTAAACGTCATTATTATGTAAAAACTCATTCTTATGAAAAACGAAGGCATTATGTAAAAACTAATTCTTAGATTTAAAAAAAAAAAAGCCATTCTGAAATAAATTATGCATTAAACTAAGATTATTAGTTTAGAAATAATAATAAAAATATATTTCATAATAATTACATTTTTTTCATAATAATGGGAAACATTGTCATAATAATGGATACGTATTTCATAATAATAAATGCCTGTATTTCATAATAATACTCATTTATTCATTGAATTCTGACCCAAACGGGGCTCCATAGCTAACAGCTCCTCCTTTCCCGCCAGACTCAACGATGGTATTAACTCCTAACAGATCTGATCTGACGTCAGTGAGGAAAAAAAAGGACTAAATTCGTCACCTTAAGCCCGTCTACCATCAACGGTGGAAATGTTCTCGGAGGACGCCGGCGGGTCGCTGTCCTCGCTTCTTCCCAGCAGCTTGTTCAGGACCTTCCTGAAGACGCCGCTGAAGACCGGGCTGGAGAAGTAGTAGACGAGCGGGTTGAGGACGCTGTTGAAGTAGGTCAGGCACACGGACGTGTAGAAGGCCAGGTTGGCCTCCTCGAAGTACCGGCACTCGTCGTACCACACCTTCAGGATCCAGACGGCGATGCGCGACACGGTGCTGGGGAAGAAGCAGATGACGAAGATGAGGGCCACGGCCAGGACGAACTGGACCGCCCGCTTGATCTTCCCCGTCTTGTCCAGCGTCCTGTTGTTGAGCTGCCAGGTGATCCGGACGGTGCAGAAGGCCACGATGGCGGTGGGCAGGAAGAACTGGATGACGTAGAAGGCGTTGTGCCAGGTGGCGATGGGGGAGAAGCCCATGCAGATGTTGAAGCTCTCGCACTGCGTGTTGTTGCGGTCGAAGGTGTGCTCGTCGGCGAGGAGGTACCCGGTCGCCAGGAGGATCAGGGCCCAGAGCCCCAGCGACACCCACGCGGCGTAGACCAGACCCAGGCGGTTGACGGGGTTCCGCGGGTGGACGATCTTGAAGTAGCGGTCGACGGCGACGGCCGTGAGGAAGAAGATCCCGGCGGCGCGGTTGGCCGCCAGCAGGAAGAGGAGGATGCGGCACGGGACGTCCCCGTGGATCCAGTCCTTGCCGCGCCGGTAGTAGTCGGCCCGGAAGGGCAGGCAGAACAGCACGATGGAGTCGGCGACCGCCAGCTGGGCCAGGTACACGGCGTTGGGCTTCCACGCGTCCATGTAGAAGACGAACATGCACAGGGCCACGACGTTGCCCAGCAGCCCGAACGTGAACTCCAGGACCAGCACCGGCGGCAGGACCCGGTCCAGGACGGGAGCGTCGAAGGCGCAGCAGACGACCGACTCCGTGAGGTTCATCTTCTGGCTTCGGCGGCGCTCAAACCGCCGCTATATACGAGTCAATAGAGATACGCCGCACAGCACGCCTTTGTTGGAAGGGGAGTCGTGTTTGCGTTCATGCAAATGTCCCAGACAAACACGCTAATTCAAGAGCGGCGCTAACATCCGTGCGCTCGGTTATCTATGGGGAAGTGACATTGACCCCAGAGGAGCGCGGAAACAACCGTAAATGTTATCTGACGGGGCCGGCGCCTTCGTTATAAAACTATTAATGCCGAGGGAACGGTTTGCTCACGGGGGACGCGTGGAAAACAAGCAACCCGCGGCCATCTGAGGCTAATCAGAGCCCCGGAGGAAAAACCAGCACAAAGACAAACCTGGAAACAAGATTTGAGCGCACAGGCGGAAAACTGAAATTTATTAGCCTACAGTTTCGAGTGAAGAACATTTGTGAAGGATTCAGGTCAGACCACACCTTTGGCAATCCAGAGAAAGCAGCTATCAACTAAAAAAAAAAAACAAAAAAAACCAAAAACAAATGCCAAGTGAGTGGCCAAGTCCGCAGATTTTATGTACAGTAAATAAAATAAGTATAAAATGACTTAATGTGTACATTTGGCCAAGTTGTTGCTGTTACAGGTCACATCCATTTCAGTAAAAGTGCATATTTGGTCTTCACTTCTTGACTTCGCCCAGATCATCGATGCTGTCGTCGTCCACCTGCAGAAGAAGACACGCCGAGGTCAGAACTGCCGGGACGTTCGTTTCGCTCAGATCAGGGGTCTCCAACCCCAGTCTCCAAGGGCCTGCAGGTCTTAGATGTTTCCCTGATGCCCTGAAGATGCGCTGAAGCAGGGGACATCTAAGACCTGCAGGACGGAGGTGAATACAAGACTCACATCTTTTGTAGCAATACCACTTTTGACCACATGGGGGCGAACTGATCTGAGGTGTTTTGACTTCCAGGTGCTCTCCTTTTCCCCCCAGGCCGAGGACCAACATGTAAACTCTTGTAATACGACGCCCCCATGTGGTCAGAAGTGTCATTACTACATATAGTGGCTTTATGGACTCATAGGCCGCGGTTACATGATGTTTTTTAATTCCGAATTAATAATTCCAAATTAAATAATTCCGAATTAAACTATTTTCTAGGGCCCTATGGAATCCGCGATCACGGAATCGCGGAATTGGAGATTAAAAACGGAATTCACTTTAAATGCACAATATAACAGAACTGAACGCAATTTGCGTAACAGTTTGTTTTTTTTTTTCTCCCGGACTAAAAGGAACTTTTCTTTCGAGAAAATGTTCCAACAGGGGTCACGAAAAGCTGGGACACTGCGCGCTTCTCCGCCCCCTCCTGCCCCCGCTTCCCTCATTAATTAAAAAAAAAAAAAAAAAAAAAAAAAAAAACAACATGTCGAAGCGGCCACCTGAGAAACCGGTGAAGAAGCGAAGGAACTAGCGGCTGTCTCCCAGGTACAGGACAGAGCAGTTTCTCCGAGATTATTATGTGTCTGGTGATTCAATGTTCTGCTAATTTAGCCAGGACACGATTGAATGGACACGAAAAGATACTTTAAATGGATTTCACCTATTTGAGTTATTTTTTCTTGAATTTTTTTCTTTGTAAAAAAAAATAATGTTTTATTGGACACAATATGTTTAAATGTATGAAAACATTAAAGTTTACAGTTAGAATTGCATAAATTGTCTATATTTCATTACTTTATATACTGCCTTTGGGTTCAATTTGCATAAAATGCTTAAAACCGAATTCTCAAAAATTAAAAACCGAAAAACACCGAAAATGAAAAAAATTGAAACGGAATTTGAGAAAAAATAAAACGGATTTCATAGGGCCCTAATTTTCCTTCAAGTTTACATGGAAATAGTAATTCCGAATTAAGGTTTATGTGGAAAACACGTTTGTTCGGCTTTATCCAACTCCGCTTTAGGTCTGGGGGTTGGGAAGGGTTCTGATTGGATGGGGGGGGGGGGGGGGGGGGGGACGTCTTTACATCTACCGGAAGAAAACAAACTTAGCAACAACTCGATTAGCAACAACATTCCACTTATTTTTGACCTGGGTGGCGTCTCTATCTGCGAAACCTCCTTCATTTAACCTGGCCGCTTTGAAAAGCTCACAATTTTTATGTTTCCTGCCATCTGTTCTTTTAATTATTTCCAGTTCCTCCAAGCTATTTATTAAATAAATCGTCTCTGCTCTTGAACACCGTTTACTGCGTGCCGCCATCTTGAAACTTTGTTTTGAAAACAAGCCCAGTGGGAATATAAGCGTCATGGCGACAGACGGGCAAGAGAACTAGCATGCGCAGAAAGACGGGAATTAATTTAAAGAGGAATGAGTGTAAACATGACCGCAGAATTATTTAATTCGGAATTAAAATGGGAATAAACCAGCCACTTACTTCGGACTTAAGTTTAATTCGGAATTGACATTTTCATATGGAATTAAGTGTTTACATGGTAACTTTTATTCGGCTATAACTTTAATTCTGAATTAAAGAGGAATTAAACTTCCCATGTAAACACACTGAATCATCAAACCATTTAGCAGCAACTATGGAGACGCGTTTCATGACGTGTAGAAGGTTAAATCCTTTAACCCTTTAAAAACGGACCAGAGCACCCACGGTCCTGTTTCATTATCTGCTTTTAAATGCCGATAGAACTGCAACCAAAGCGG
The DNA here is from genome assembly GCA_018398805.1 of Hirundichthys speculiger. Classification (NCBI taxonomy): domain Eukaryota; kingdom Metazoa; phylum Chordata; class Actinopteri; order Beloniformes; family Exocoetidae; genus Hirundichthys; species Hirundichthys speculiger. The sequence goes on along the minus strand of JAGFBZ010001291.1, from coordinate 111,993 downwards.
ACAGAGCAACGACGCTTTACGGATATAAAACCTGGAGGAGTTACATTTACGTATCCCACTAAAATCGAAGCAACGAAGCCTTAATAACCCCGACGGCAGATGTTGTCCGGATGTGATCTGCTGCTCACGGCGATTCCCGCTTTGGTTTTCTGAACGCGCCACCACCGGCGACGGCGGCGCGTCACTTGCAGTTTTGATCGCCTGATTTAAACTGCTGCTGCAATCTTCTACAACTTTTTTCATATTTATAATTTTGAAGGAAGCGGCTACGTTATTGTAGTTTAATAAATGTGAAGGAAGAAAAAAGTTCTCTTTTTCTCGTGGTTTATTGCAGTGGTCCCCAACGCTTGACAATTTTACCACGGACCGGGGGTAGGGTTGGGACCAACGCTCCAACGGGAGACCGACGCTTCAACGGGAGACCGACGCTCCAACGGGGGGCCGACGCTCCAACGGGAGACCGACGCTTCAACGGGAGACCGACGCTCCAACGGGGGACCGACGCTCCAACGGGAGACCGACGCTCCAACGGGGGACCGACGCTCCAACGGGAGACCGACGCTTCAACGGGAGACCGACGCTCCAACGGGGGGCCGACGCTCCAACGGCGGGCCGACGCTCCAACGGGAGACCGACGCTCCAACGGGAGACCGACGCTCCAACGGCGGGCCGACGCTCCAACGGGAGACCGACGCTCCAACGGGGGACCGACGCTCCAACGGCGGGCCGACGCTCCAACGGGGGACCGACGCTCCAACGGGGCCGACGCCGCTCCAACGGGGACGCCAACGGGAGAACGCTTCAACGGGAGACCGACGCTCCAACGCGGGACCGACGCTCCAACGGCGGGCCGACGCTCCAAAGGCGGGCCGACGCTTCAACGGCAGACCGACGCTTCAACGAGGGACCGACGCTCCAACGAGGGACCGACGCTCCAACGGGAGACCGACGCTCCAACGCGGGACCGACGCTCCAACGGCGGGCCGACGCTCCAAAGGCGGGCCGACGCTTCAACGGCAGACCGACGCTTCAACGAGGGACCGACGCTCCAACGGGGGACCGACGCTCCAACGGGGGACCGACGCTCCAACGGGGGACCGGCGCTTCTACGGCGGACCGGCGCTTCTACGGCGGACCAGCGCTTCAACGGCGGACCTGCGCTTCAACGGCGGACCGACGCTCCAACGGCGGGCCGACGCTCCAACGGGAGACCGACGCTTCAACGGGAGACCGACGCTCCAACGCGGGACCGACGCTCCAACGGGAGACCGACGCTCCAACGGGACGGGACCGACGCTCCAACGGCGGGCCGACGCTCCAAAGGCGGGCCGACGCTTCAACGGCAGACCGACGCTTCAACGGGGGACCGACGCTCCAACGGGGGACCGACGCTCCAACGGGGGACCGACGCTCCAACGGCGGACCGACGCTTCAACGGCGGACCGGCGCTTCTACGGCGGACCGACGCTTCTACGGCGGACCAGCGCTTCAACGGCGGACCTGCGCTTCAACGGCGGACCGACGCTCCAACGGGGGACCGACGCTCCAACGGGGGACCGACGCTCCAACGGCGGACCGACGCTTCAACGGCGGACCGACGCTCCAACGGGGGACCGACGCTCCAACGGGGGACCGACGCTTCAACGGCAGACCAACGCTTCAACGGCAGACCAACGCTTCAACGGGGGACCAGCGCTTCAACGGCGCATCAACGCTTCAACGGCTGACCAACACTTCTTCGGCGGACCGACGCTTCAACGGGGGTCCGACGCTTCAACGGGGGTCCGACGCTTAAACGGCGGACCAACGCTTCAACGGCAGACCAACGCTTCAACGGGGGATCAACGCTTCAACGGGGGATCAACGCTTCAACGGGGGATCAACGCTCCAACGGCGGGCCGACGCTCCAACGGGGGGCCGACGCTCCAACGGCGGACCGACGCTCCAACGGGGGACCGACGCTCCAACGGGGGACCGACGCTCCAACGGCGGACCGACGCTCCAACGGCGGACCGACGCTCCAACGGCGGACCGACGCTCCAACGGGGGACCGACGCTCCAACGGCGGGCCGACGCTCCAACGGCGGACCGACGCTCCAACGGCGGACCGACGCTCCAACGGCGGACCGACGCTCCAACGGGGGACCGACGCTCCAACGGGGGACCGGCGCTCCAACGGCGGACCGACGCTCCAACGGGGGACCGGCGCTCCAACGGGGGACCGGCGCTCCAACGGCGGACCGACGCTCCAACGGGGGACCGACGCTCCAACGAGGGACCGGCGCTCCAACGGGGGACCGGCGCTCCAACGGCGGACCGACGCTCCAACGGGGGACCGGCGCTCCAACGGGGGACCGACGCTTCAACGGCGGACCGACGCTTCAACGGCGGACCGGCGCTTCTACGGCGGACCGACGCTCCAACGCGGGACCGACGCTCCAACGGGAGACCGACGCTCCAACGGGAGACCGACGCTCCAACGGGAGACCGACGCTCCAACGCGGGACCGACGCTCCAACGGGAGACCGACGCTCCAACGCGGGACCGACGCTCCAACGGCGGGCCGACGCTCCAAAGGCGGGCCGACGCTTCAACGGCAGACCGACGCTTCAACGAGGGACCGATGCTCCAACGGGGGACCGACGCTCCAACGGGGGACCGACGCTCCAACGGCGGACCGACGCTTCAACGGCGGACCGGCGCTTCTACGGCGGACCGACGCTTCTACGGCGGACCTGCGCTTCAACGGCGGACCGGCGCTCCAACGGGGGACCGACGCTCCAACGGCGGACCGACGCTTCAACGGCGGACCGACGCTCCAACGGGGGACCGACGCTCCAACGGCGGACCGACGCTTCAACGGCAGACCGACGCTCCAACGGGGGAGCGACGCTCCAACGGCGGACCGACGCTCCAACGGCAGACCGACGCTTCAACGGCGGACCGACGCTTTAACTGCGGACCGACGCTTCAACGGGGGACCGACGCTTTTACGGCGGACCGACGCTTCAACGGCGCATCAACGCTTCAACGGCGCATCAACGCTTCAACGGCTGACCAACACTTCTTCGGCGGACCGACGCTTCAACGGGGGTCCGACGCTTAAACGGCGCATCGACCCTTCAACGGCGGACCAACGCTTCAACGGCGGACCAACACTTCAACGGGGGATCAACGCTTCAACGGGGGATCAACGCTTCAACGGGGGATCAACGCTCCAACGGCGGGCCGACGCTCCAACGGGGGGCCGACGCTCCAACGGCGGACCGACGCTCCAACGGGGGACCGACGCTCCAACGGGGGACCGACGCTCCAACGGGGGACCGACGCTCCAACGGGGGACCGACGCTCCAACGGCGGACCGACGCTCCAACGGCGGACCGACGCTCCAACGGGGGACCGACGCTCCAACGGGGGACCGACGCTCCAACGGCGGGCCGACGCTCCAACGGCGGGCCGACGCTCCAACGGGGGACCGACGCTCCAACGGGGGACCGACGCTCCAACGGCGGACCGACGCTCCAACGGCGGACCGACGCTCCAACGGGGGACCGACGCTCCAACGGCGGGCCGACGCTCCAACGGCGGGCCGACGCTCCAACGGCGGACCGACGCTTCAACGGCGGACCGACGCTTCAACGGCGGACCAATGCTTCAACGGCTGACCAACGCTTCAATGGCGGATCAACGCTTCAACGGGGGTCCGACGCTTCAACGGCGGACCAACGCTTTAACGGGGCACCAACGCTTCAATGGCGGATCAACGCTTCAACGGCGGACCAACGCTTCAACAGCGGACCGACGCTCCAATGGCGGACCGGCGCTTCAACGGCGGACCAACGCTTCAACGGCGACAGCTTACCTCGGGCCACTTCTCTTGAATGACGTCGATGATGTCGTCTGTAAAATCTCCCTGAATGATAATTTCATCCTCCGCTGTAACTGAGGCACCACAAGAGAATTTCTGGGCGAAGAACCGCTGAGCCTCTTTAAGCTCGATGTCTGCCGGGATTCAACAACAGGTTCACATTTGAAATTAAGCATTCAGAGAGCGACGGTTAAGATGTTGCTGATGAGAAGAAGAAGAAATAAAAGATCCTCACCGAATGTCGCCAGGCCGCACACCCGTGTGACGTATTTCTTCTTGGCTCTGGGGATTTTTGCTATTGTGACTTTCTGAGGCACCGTCTTCTTTTTCTGCTTGATCTGACCTCTTCCACCTGCAGGTCCAGGAGAAATCAACCAATAAATCACAGCTGCCAACTGAAGCGGCGCCGCCCACTGAAGCAGCTCCGCCCACTGAAGCAGCACCGCCCACAAACAAGGCTGGAAGCAGATCTGCAGAGCCGCGGCTGAAAAGGACGCTTTTGTGCTTCATCTCTGCAGAGATTAGGGGTGAGTATTGGCAAGGACCTCGTAATACGATATGTATCATGATATTTGGGTCACGATAAGATATTATCGCAATATATTGCGATATTCTACTCAGTTAATATCAAAATTAAAAGTAGAGATGAAAATCAAGTTGCTGTATATGTTCATCAGATGATATTGATCATTCAGAGGACAAACTCAGTCTAAACTAGGGGTGCACAATAATTATTGATTCGATAACTATCGGGCCGATAACAGGAAATTATGACATCATCCCGATAAGTCCGATATCACGACGAATAGCCCCGATAACATTTATATTTCTGTCAACACAGCAGTGTCTCGCTCCCTCTGAGCCTTGAATGACCAGCAGTGAATGTTATGTTCAAGTGACGTCGGCATAATCAGAAAAACGATTACTCAATCAGGAAAATCAAGAATACCCCCTCATGCCAGAAAACAACTCGTTAACTCGTCATAATTTTAGTAGTTGCTGACTTTAATTGATATTTGCAGTATTTTCCCTCATGTTACACATAAAAAAAAGAAAAATAGAAAAGGCTGAACGAACGACTAGCAAACGAGGGAACGGAGGAATTTACGTTACACCTTGAATGCAGCCTGCAGCACAGCGCTGATCACAACAAACATGGCGGCGTGGAACTTCGTTAAAGTTTCAGAAGAAGATAGTTTAGTTATTTGTGACAAGCACAAGCTTTAATACGTCAAACACGATCAGACACCTGAAACATAACCGTCGCTTCCATGAAGTTTTGAAATCGCGCTAACGTAAGCTAACGTAAGCTAACGTGAGCTAACGTGAGCTAACGTGAGCAAGCCAGCAGCAAGTCAAATATCTGTTCATTTAAAGAGTCAAAACTGTTTTTGGTTTTGTTCATAGTATTGATGTAATGATCTTAGGTATATGTGCGTGTTATCGGTATCGGCCTTTAGGAGCTGAAAGTTATCGATTATCGCTATCGGTTCAAAAAAACAGTTATCCTGCATCCCTAGTCAAAACGATTTGCTTCAAAACAACCTACTTATTGTTTATTATTAGTGTTTTCGAAAAAATTGAAAAAAAAAATCGATATCAGGAGCTGAAAAGTCGATATTATATCGCGCAGCAGAAAATCGCGATTACCGCCAAATCAATTTTTTTTTTCACACCCCTAGCAGAGATCTCACGTTCACAGTCACCTTGGCGGTAGTTTCTCGTTACGTACCTCTCTTCTGCTTCTTCTTCTCCTCCTCTTCGCCTGCGGGCGGAGCCGGCGCCGGGTTCCTGCTTGGGTGCGTTTGCAGTCGGACCAGTGGGGCCGAAAGGAGGGAGGAGACAAATTAAAACCGAGCGGGCGGCGACGCCCCTCGCCTCTCTGGGGAGGCGGGCCTATTTACAGATGTGCGCCTCAAAGCAAACGTTACGTCTTATATCTGAAAAAGCATTTTCCCGTATGATCGTCCTCATCGTGCGTCAACGGCGGCTTCGACACTCACCGAGGGTCATCCTGGCAAAAACATCTGGAAAGTTCTTCTCCAGCCACTGCCTGCACTTGGCTGGTTCAGGCATGTACTCACAGTACTGCAGACACAACAGTTAGCAGTTAAAACATCTGCTGCACAAGAAGAAGAAGAACTGCAGGTGTTTGAAGACTCACCTCTGTAGGCAGGGAGCAAACTGGAGGAGAGAGAGAAAGAGACGGAGGTTAGAGGGGTGGCGGTAAACGACAACAAACGCCACGATGACAGATGTTTTACCTCCACAGTAAAGGACTTTTATTGGGTACTTTGAGTCGGGATCAGTGGTTCCCTGCTCCGACCCGGGTTCCATCTCAGTAGTAGCCATCACAAACGATCTGGACACGAAACAGACGACAAAACGAACACACAAGCAAACCGACTTCAGCTCAGTTTATGTTCAGAACTGCACCGAGATGAGTTCGTCAGGGAAACGACGTCTTTGGGACTTTAAAGCAGCGTAAAGGATTTTTCTCCCGCCATTTTAGATTATAGGCATCATTTAAAAGAATATTTGATTCCTGTTAAGAAGCACCGTTGAGTTTCCCGCCACAACTGACAGCAGAAGAAAGAGACAAAGTGTTTAAATAATGATGAAACTAAGACTTTAGAAAGGTTTTATGGGTTTTATTTTTCAGGACCTCGCAATACGATATGTATCATGATATTTGGGTCACGAGCCAATATTATCACGATATCGCGATATATTGCGATATTCTACCCAGTTAATATTAAAATTAGTGATGCACATATTGGATTTTTTTTTATGACCGTTAACCGACGCCCTTTAACGATTAATAACCGTTAACCGATAAGTCCGGGAGGGTTGGCTGCCGCGATGTTGCTGTTGTTGTCGTGGACGCATGCGGACACTTCCCCGTGTTTACTCTCGCGGCAATGTGTCGCCGTCAGCTTGTCGCAGAGATGCCGCCGTCACTTCTGATTTATACTAGCGTGGCCTCCGCTATGTTATTCCACGCCACAACGCAAGAGCGACAATCACGAACTAGCTAAACTTACTAAACGTATCTCTTGTGTGTTTCCACTTCCTCACCGTCTCGGTCGTATCCAGACCCACATTCATCGCTATCTCCCTCCATGAATTACTAGAATATGTGCTGTCTTTGTAGCGTGGAGAACCAGAATCGTACAGATGTGGGTACTTCCTCATTTTTTCGATGACGTGGATGTAGAATTGACCAATCAGAGGCCTGTATCACCTGTTGACACGCCCACATGAGTTGATTGAATTACGTAGCTTAAAAACAAAATTGACCGTTAGTATTAATCGGTCAGAGTTACTGTTATCGGTTAACGGTTAAACGGTTAACCGTGTGCATCCCTATTCCACAATAAACGAGCAAAACGTATTTTCAAGTCACAAAAGTCATCGGGGCCGCTACGTCGAGTAGCCCCCGTCCCGATCTGCGGTCTGCAGTCAGGGCTACTTGGCTACGTCCGCTGTGGCTGCTACTCCCGGTTAACAGCTTGTGTGTTGGAGCGGGCGTCTCCTTTGTGACGGTGAAGAGCTTTTTTGCTGCTAGTTGCATAGACTAGCTTGTTGGAGCTAACCGGGCTAACCGTCTCCACCCTTATCCACCCAGCGCCACTTGTTGCCTCCATTTAAACAACCACCGGCTCACCTCGGATGCTGTGTTCAAGACCACTCAGATAACTTGTTAGTGTGTGTTATTTCCTGAATAGTCAAACGCCGGAAATCCGGCATGGTGCCGGAATACTTTAAGCCCTGCAATACGATATCATGATATATTGCGATATTCTACCCAGCTAATATCAAAATTAAAAGTAGAGGTGAAAAATCAAGTTGCTGTATATGTTGATCAGATGATATTGATCATTCAGAGGACAAATTGAGTCAAAACTATTTGCTTCAAAACAACTTATTTATTGTTTATTTTTAGCGTTTTTGCACATTTAAGTGAACTAATGAATTTTCCTAAAAAAATCATATTATATTGGGTGACCGAAAATCGCGATATATCGCCAGATCGTTTTTTTTCCCCCACACCCCTAATACGATATATATTGATATTCGTCTTACAATACATTTACATCATTTTCTGAAAGATACACTAATTTCACGATACGATTAGGGCTGTAGCAATACACTAATTTCGCGATACGATACACGATACACAATATTTGGCACACGATACGATATAGGGGTGAGTATAGGCAAGGATCTCGCAATGCGATATGTATCATGATACTTTGGTTGTGATGCAATATCACGATATCGCGATATATTGCGCTATTCTACCCAGTTAATATTAAAATTAAAAGTAGGGATGAAAAATCAAGTTGCTGTATATGTTCATCAGATGATATTGATCATTCAGAGGACAAATTGAGTCAAAACTATTTGCTTCAAAACAACCTATTTATTGTTTATTGTTGGTGTTTTTGCACATTTAAGTATTCACAATGTGTCTAATACATGAATTTTCCTATATAAATCGATATTATATTGGGTGCCCGAAAATCGCGATATATCACCAAATCGATTTTTTTTTCACACCTCTATCGGCGACACAGACTTGATGCAACGAGCTCTTATTTAAAAGCATCAACCTTCCAGGTTTTTCCGTCCTGCTCAACAAAGCGCAGACGTGCAAATAACGAACTTCGACGTTAGCAGCAGCAGTGAATCTTTCCTGGTTTTAAAAAAGTTATCCTGTATTAAAAACAGACGTATATCTGCTCCAGCAGAGCTGTGCGTTGTTACTTTATGACTTTATCAGATCAAATCATTATTTTAGAAACCCTCAAATTTGCAGGAAAACCTTTACAGATCAAAACAGACACGATGCACATTTAAGGCAGAATTACTACACGACCACATTATTTTTTACAGTTGGATCTAGCAACAGGGTTATGTGTATATATATATATATATATATATATATATATATATATATAACCAAGCTGACTGCAGTAAGCTCTCACCTGCATGACTCTCTGCACCGTCCATCTACTCTGATTCCTTCTATAAACTACTTCTAGATCGTTAACGTGAGACCTGCAGCTGTTTTAATTTCCGTTCATCCTCTAACAGCAGCTTCAAAACCAAATTCCTCCTTCGAGTTTACGAACCTGCAGATAAAAGTACGATTCAGGCGTCACCTGAGCGTTTACCGGCTGTCAGACGCAGCAGCTCCACTTCTGACGGGAAAAGAAGAAACCGAACCGGTCGGATCCTGTTGAAGAAGCAGCGTTTTTAATTTAATTTCACTAATGGAGCAGGTCAACTGTCGAATTTAACCCAGAAAGAAAAATGTGAAATATTTCAACAACTTACTGAGATTCGAGAAAGATGAAAGTGATTTTGATCAATGATCAGACGATAACGTTTCACATCGATCAGCAGCTTAATTACTTTATTTCAATCATTTATCACATTATGCAGTTTTTTTAATTGATTGACATCGAGCAGATTTATTTTTTTGATTTTATTTATTTTCAAGGACTTTGTTTATTCCGTCTTATCACATAAAGCAGTATTTTTCATTGTTTTTATGCATTTTTACTCTTCCATTACAGGTAGTTTTTGATTTTTCTCTTCTATTAGATCGAGAAGTTTTTATTTATTTTTATTGATTTTATTAATTTATTTCTCTTCCATATCAAGCTCAATTTTTATTGATCTTATTTATTGATTTTACCTTTTATCAGACCCTGTTTATCATTGACATCTGGTTGCAGTTTCTGCTCAACTCTTGTCCTTTTAAATAAGCTGCACTGATAAACTTTGACTTGATTCTGTTTATAACGTGTCTCAGCTGTTTTTCCTTCCATCTGTGTTCTGTTATAGAGAGAATAAATTAATCTAAACCAGTAAACCCTGCTGGTTTCATCAGAAAGTCCAGTAGCATCATTAAGACTCTGAGCCTGAAATAAACCTCCAGTGTTTCATCATTCTAACCTGCTGCGACAAAATCAGCCTTTAACATCAGCTAAATGTCAGAAAAGCAGGTGGCACGTCGCTCGTGCTCAGAAGCAGACCCGTGCGAGCCGAACCGTGTCGGTATCTGGTTCTGGCTCTGGTTTAATCTGAAGTGGACAGAAGCAGCTGCTAACACGAGGCTGCGCTACCGGACCGCCGTTCACTCCTCCGGTCCTCCGGTAAAAAAAAACCTGCTCTCCGGTTAGCGAGCTCCTCCTTTGTGCCGCCCGGATGTCGTCTGGGGGGGGGAGACCGTCTGGATAAAATGACCGAGAATAGCCGCCCCGCGGCCGCGTCCGAGAGCTTTCATTCATCAGGTTTCGTTGACTCACCAGAACCTGCGCTTAGCCGTTAGCTAACGGGCGCTAACCGCCAGCTCCGCAGCTCAAAGTCCCGCGGACGCCCCGTTACCTACCTCGCACACTTTACTCTAAAACTGCTGTCTGTCCAGGAGAGGAGTCGGTCGCATTATTGGCGTTATGAAGCGGACTTTTTTAGCATGTCATTCTAACTGGACAGGGGGGTTAGTTGGCGTACTTCGGAGAGCACGCCTAGTGGAGCTTCTTGTTTTAGTCCCTGGAGCGGCGCGACGCCGCCGCAGCGCCACCTGGCGGCTCGGAGGGGCGACGGACGGAAACTGCACTGAATCTGGGGCGTAAAAACTCTAATCAGATCAAATCAAACTTTATTTATAGAGCGCTTTTCACGCCCTCAGGCAACACAAAGTGCTTTACATAAAAAAAAAAAATAAATAAATAAAATAATAATAATGATTAAAAAAAAAAAAAAACAATGCTCATTAAAACAAAATAAAAGCCGTCACACACCCCAAAGTCGCAAAGCCATCCTCCCATTACCCCTCAACCCCCCATGCACCACAAACATAACAAAACTCCCTCTTTTTTTCTCTCTCTTTTTTTGTCTCTTAAAAAAAATTTTAAAAAAAGAGGATAAAGTACTTCTATTTAAATAAATAAATATCAAGATATCAAAAACAATATAAAAACACCCGTCGTCTAGCTCCTCCAGTCCTTTCAATCTTACAGTTTTTTACCCCAAACATATCATCACCATGTTACGAACAAAATACTTAACATTTCCAGTTACTCCCAAACCAAAATAACTCCATTTTAAAACCTTAAATGGTGTTAAATACCCATCCAGTGATTTGTTGTGACAGCGATTCGATTTTGAAACTAATAACTGTGTATTTTGTGATGAATGTGAAACCACTGATCATTTATTTTTTGAATGCATATATTCTAATAGCCTTTGGCAGGATATACACGACTGGCTTCACCCAAAAGTTTTTAATCTGCAGGACTTCTTACGAAATGCTATTATTTTTGGACTTTCAATGGGCAATAGTAATGATGACTTACTTATTAATAATATCATAATTCTGGGTAAATTCCACATCCACAAGTCCAAGTTTATGAAAGTGAAACCTCGATTTTGTGTATTCCATAACGAATTCCTTCCCTATTCTAAAGCCCTTAAACTCATGACAAAAAGTAATGCAATACAACTTTTGAACATAATTGTTGAATATAATTTATTGGATAAGCCCTAGCCCCTTTAATTATTTTCCTTTTCATTTTATTTACTTTCTTTTCCTTCTGTTTTTTCTCAAATGCACCTGTTCCTTGAAGCATTTTGATAAAAAGTGATGCCTTGTTGTTTGTATATAATGATATTTTCATTAAAAAAAAAAAAAAAAAACTCCAGTCCTCGAGGACCGCTGACCAGCATGTCTTGGATATTGATATTTTTCTTGCTTCAGCGCACTTGATTCAAATGAATGGATCACCACCAGCTTGTCATCCAGGTCTGTTAACGATCAATTTGAATCAGATGTGCTGAATAATAGGAACATCAAATATATGCAGGGCAGTGGTCCTCAAGGGTTTGACACCCCTGATCTAGGAGCTACTAAGTCATGTGGGTACTAAGTAGTTCTGGGCGGTTTACCGGTTCATACTGAATACCGGTGTTTATTTTTCTTATGATATGAATTTTTCATATCCAGTAATACCGGTGAGTTTGTACTGTAGCGTACACAACGTTGGGAACGCCGCGCGGCGGAACGTAAGTGCCGCAGAACATTGTTTGACAGGGGACTGTTCTGCAGTTGCACTGGAGGCGCAACACGCTACTAGTTTCTGGTTAAACGGTGATGGATGCTAACAGAGAAAGTCCCGAAGTGGAAGCTCCAGAACGGCAACATGAGACTGAGGAACTTCTTCCTGAACCAGGAGCCGTGGATTTTAAAAAGACGACGTCCAACAACTACAATAATCTGCTAATGTTGCCGAGCTAAAGTTGTAGCCGCGGGGGCTACACCTGGTGTTGCCTCCCGCGGCTACAACTTTAGAACATTGTTTACATTGAGTAGTTAATGTTGATTTTTTTTTTTTCTTTTTTTACAAAATATGTTTTTTCAAGTTGTTTGCAAAATGTAAAAAATAAAAGGGTTCTGTATTTTAACTGCAACTATCATCATTCTGATTCCTTCATTAATTAGAATAACGAGTGCCACCTCTTTGTAAATAGTATCATTTTGTGAGGCCATGCTAACGTGTAATAATACTAGTGTAGATATGAATGTTTTTCTACAATATTTACTCGTCGTGCAGTAAAATAGGTCATTCTAAGACAATTTACTGCAGCAATTCCTCTAAATGATTAGAAAATGTGGTTAACACCCAATTGTGCCTTTAAAAAAAAATACCAGTGATATACCATAAAACTGATATAATTTTGAAAAATACCGTGATATAAATTTTTGGTCATACCACCCAGCACTAGTACTAAGTATTGCCCACATGTTTTTTCCTTTTTAGCTTCATTTTTTATCAAATAAATAATGACTCAGTAAAAAAGGATACATGTTGTTGTTTGCCTGAGGTTTTATTTACTTAGCTGAAAGGCGCAGTGCGATTTATTAAAATTAAGTTATACATGAAAAAAACATTGCAATAAAGAGGCGGGTACTAACTTTTGCACGCCTGGCCTGAACACTCTCGGGTACGGTCTTTTATTTTGGTAACTCAATCATATTATTTTGAAAAGGCCTGGTGGACGCACGCCCCGCGACGTCATTACGTCACTGCTTTCAAAAGTTGCCCAAACGCTCCGGAGAAGTGAATGTCAGCGAACAAAAATGTTTTTTTGTTTTTTTTAAGTGAACATTTTTCGTATTTTGTTAATACTCAAATTCACGTCTAAATAATTTTTACTAATTAGCAGCCACGCATACGTTTGAAACAGTTAACGTGTTGTTAGTGCTGTTTATACGTCAGCGTCAGTCAACGTCCCTCCAGAGATGACGACCAGCTCAGACACAAACATGAAGATGTTTTCTGGAGAAAGAGTTGAAGTTTTGTTGTCAGCGTGAAGCTGTGGTGACGTGATGGACGACAGAAGGAGACCGTTAATGAGTGAAAGCTGTTTCCGGTGGTCGGACGGTAAACAGCTGATGATGTCACTGTCCAGTAAACGTCATCAAACTCACCCTGGTGCTTTTGTTAAAGGACTTAAGCTGCTTTAACACAGAGTTTTGCTTCGTTTCAGGTGTGCCAGCTGAGCCGCTTCACAGCACTCCAGTTAAAAAGGTGAACAGATTATAAACAGTTTACTCTGATTGTTGTGATCAAAACCTGGATTTGTGCTTCAGCTTAAACCAGAACCCAAAATATTCTAGTGTCTGGTTATATTTCTTGTAGGGCTGGGCAACGATTAAAATTTTTAATCGCAATTAATTGCATGATTTCCCTGATTAATCACGATTAATCGCATTGTATACGCAAAATCAAATAATGAATTCAAAAGTAGTGTAAAGTGCACTTTTATTTAAATGTTCTGCTGCCATATGAACTAAAGTGTCATAACATTTGTTGTTCAAACACTTTTAACATCAGCACTTGTCAGTAACACATATTTAGTGTAAATCTCATCTTGAAAAAATGTAAAATAAAATAAGCTTATTGCCACTGCCAGGGCATTAATGTCATCCTGTTTTCATGAAAAAAAAAAGTGTACAAACAAAATCCAAAATGATTGTGTCTCAGCACAATCAGAACATTAAAACAGGTAATTTCTGAGGTAACAGCAGAAACTTTTAACGGGGAGTTCAACTTGTCAGTTGTTACAAATAACCTTGTTTCTGTTGAATCCTCCGTCTGGGAGAACTTTAAAATGAAAATGTCCATGTTAAAATTCAGTAACTTTACCAATCTGTGTATCATTCATTCTTTCCATTTTCAATTGTCAATCAAACATTTAAAAAAATAAAATAAAAAGTGACATTTTATTACGTTTTGAGTTTTTTAATCTAACACAAAAAAATGAAGAAAAAAAAGCCTGTTTTTTTTAATATTTCAATTTTAGACTTGGATCAAAAATACGAAATGAAAAAACGGGCCACAGAACTGAATTAGTTTTATAATGGAGGACTGGACTTTCTGTTGTCATTACACATCTGAGCCACTAGATGGAGCCGCACTGCAGTAACCAGCTAGAGAACAGCAGGACAGTGAACACATGGAGCAGATCTGATGGAACATGGAGGAATGACCACAAACGTTTGGTTGCAGTCCAGAATTTTTTTTTTTTTCAGACAGAATTGTTAATATTTCTACCTGAGTTGCTACCTGAACTGTAAAGTTCACTGATTTTTACCGTTCTCCATGTCTGTTTTAGCTTTTCCGCATGTTTACCTGCTAATTGTTTTCCAGTTCCCCAGCAGCCAGTAATACACTTTTCAAAACAAAAGCATGTTGCTCACATGCTTTTGAACGTGCGATAAAATAAATGTCGGCGTTAATAAATGAATGCGTTAACGCGATAATAACGCGTTAACTTGCCCAGCCCTCATTTCTTGGTATTAGCTTCAAGGTCCACCTAATAAATTGTCTGCTTGCGTATAACAACACCTTTCAGGTAAATGATGGTCCTCCTCTTGATATGGGCCAAGGTTCTGGACTGACCGGGTTTCAGACGGGCAGCACAGCGAAGCGGTGCGCCGGAGGAGGTTCTACCATCCCTGCAGGCTCCCGCCATCCCCACGGCTCACAGGAAACTGAGGTGAGATCCACTAAAGAGATCCAGCATCTGCTTCCTGGAAGCTTAATGGTTAAAAACCAGTAAAGAATAAATTCATAGGAGTTAATTATCAATAAAGCAACTGTGAATACGTTGTAGAACGGCTGTTTACCTGAGCTTATCCTGATGTATCTGGGACTTTATTTTCATGCCTGGACCTGTAATGTCAAATATGAAAACTCTGTCGAGCAAATTCAACATTTAACCTGCAGAAAATAATATGAATAGTAAACTAAGAGTCACTTTGGAATGAATTTGTATTCAGATAGATCAAGTGGAAACTTTGAGAGAAACAGGATGAAATAACAAGGAAATTAAAACAATCTATGGAGCCCCGTTTGGGTCATAATTCAATGAATAAATGAGTCTATTATTATGAAATACAGGCGTTAATTATTATGAAATACGTATCCATTATTATGAAATGTTTCCCATTATTATGAAAAAAATGTAATTATTATGAAATATATTTTTATTACTATTTAATCTTAGTTTAATGCATAATAGTTTATTTCAGAATGGCTTTTTTTTATCTAAGAATGAGTTTTTACATAATAATGACATTGAAGAAGGATTTCAAGAAGGACTGCACTATTGCATGTTTTAATTTAATTAATTTATTTGTTCTAACGTACTGTTTTAGTAATCACATTTAGGGTGCTGGAGCCAATTTAATTTAATTAATTCTGTTGCGTGTGTTTGAAAAACCAAAACATTTCATCCTGTTGCCTCCCTTCAGAATATAAGGAGGCGTTTGAATAAAACATATTATTACTATGTTGATACAACTTAGAATAGAATTTATTTTTGACAAATGTGCTTAAACAGCCTCTGAAAAAATGAATTCTTGCATAAAAATAAATACTTGAACTTCAATGACCACTGTTCAGAATACTGCATTGTATGTCAAATATTTTTTTTTCTATTTGAAATTAAATCACACTGTTATCAAGTTCAATATAACACATTCTTATGGACAATTTGGAATGATCAATTTTTACCTAAACTACTTTTTTTTTTCATATTGTGGGTTTGAAACCAGAGCGAAGTTTGGAACGTTCAACTCCAGATGTGGACCTGAACCGTCTAGAACTAAATACGTTTAATTTAATTCTAGCGAGGATGCAGCTTTAAAACTAAATTTTAAAGCTTAAGCTTTAGCAGATAACAGCACAAAACTTTATGTTTCATTTTAAAGAGATGCTTTATTAAGAGCATCTCTAAAGAGACTTTATTAATCCCTGAGGGGAAATGATATGTTGCAGTAACTGTATAAATGAATAAATGTTTCTTTATTTAAAGTGTATAACGGTTGTGAATGCCTGTTGCATTGTGGGATGTGGCAGCCATGTTGGTAGGAGGGGAACTGGGTAGTAAAGGAGAGGAGGAACCTCACTGGTTTGAAAACACAACAGGGGGCTTGTATGGAGTTTGTGCGTTCTCTCTGTACTGGTGTTGTTTTATTTTTACTTTGACTTCCTTCCATACTCCAAAAACACGTACGCCGGGTTAATTGGTGATTTTAAAATTGTCCGTAGAGGTGAGCGTGACTGGTTGTGTGTCTATAAGTGACCCTGTGATGGACCGGCGACCTGCCTTTCACCAAGAGATACCCAGGGTGGGCTTCAGCAGACCCTCCGTGTCCCTAAATCAGGAATCAATAGGTATAGATAATAGATATAATAATAGATATAAGTCCAGACAGGACAAGTCTAGAGGAGTCACATTGGTGCCATGAGGACGCGCTCTTGTACGCGCCGACATGCGGGTTGCAGGTGGTCTGACCACCCGCGATCGCAAGATACCGAGTTTGCAGAAAGGGCAAAAGACACGCCCATTGCCACGCCTATAATGTGAGTAGGGGGGTCGGCATAACGGGTAGCGGCTTAAGGGAGGGGAAGGTTGCATTAGCAGTTAGCGGAGGTTCCTAAACCCATCATTTGCAGGTAGCAGCTAGTGGGTAGGGGCTCGTGGGTAGCGGCTAGTTGGTAGTGGGTAGTGGCTAGTGGGTGGCGGCTAGTTGGTAGCGGCTAGTGGGTAGTGGCTAGTTGGCTAGTGGGTAGCAGCTAGTGGGTAGTGGGTAGCGGCTAGTGGGTAGCGGCTAGTTGATAGCGGCTAGTTGGTAGTGGCTAGTGGGTAGCAGCTAGTTGGTAGTGGGT
The DNA here is from genome assembly GCA_018398805.1 of Hirundichthys speculiger. Lineage (NCBI taxonomy): Eukaryota > Metazoa > Chordata > Actinopteri > Beloniformes > Exocoetidae > Hirundichthys > Hirundichthys speculiger. Next base: position 94,875 of record JAGFBZ010001291.1, on the reverse strand, counting down.
AGCGGCTAGTTGGTAGCGGCTAATGGGTAGTGGCTAGTTGGTAGTGGCTAGTGGGTATCGGCTAGTGGGTAGCAGCTAGTTGGTAGTGGCTAGTTGATAGCGGCTAGTTGGTAGTGGCTAGTGGGTAGCGGCTAGTGGGTAGTGCTAGTTGGTAGGGTGTAGCTAGTTGGTAGTAGCGCTAGTGGTAGGCTAGTTGGTTAGTTGGTAGTGGGTAGCGGCTAGTGGGTAGTGGCTAGTTGATAGCAGCTAGTTGGTAGTGGCTAGTGGGTAGCAGCTATTGGTAGTGGGTACGGCTAGTGGGTAGTGGCTAGTTGTAGCGGCTAGTGGTAGTGGCTAATGGGTAGCGGTTAGTTGGTAGTGGGTAGCGGCTAGTGGGTAGCGGCTAATGGGTAGTGGCTAGTTGGTAGTGGCTAGTGGGTATCGGCTAGTGGGTAGCAGCTAGTTGGTAGTGGCTAGTTGATAGCGGCTAGTTGGTAGTGGCTAGTGGGTAGCGGCAAGTGGGTAGTGGCTAGTTGATAGCGGCTAGTTGGTAGTGGCTAGTGGGTAGCAGCTAGTTGGTAGTGGGTAGCGGCTAGTGGGTAGTGGCTAGTTGGTAGTGGCTAGTCGGCTAGTGGTAGCTAGTGGCTAGTTGGTAGTGGCTAGTGGGTAGCGGCTAGTGGGTAGTGGCTAGTTGATAGCAGCTAGTTGGTAGTGGCTAGTGGGTAGCAGCTAATTGGTAGTGGGTAGCGGCTAGTGGGTAGTGGCTAGTTGATAGCGGCTAGTTGGTAGTGGCTAATGGGTAGCGGTTAGTTGGTCGTGGGTAGCGGCTAGTGGGTAGCGGCTAGTGGGTAGTGGCTAGTTGGTAGTGGCTAGTGGGTAGCGGCTAGTGGGTAGTGGCTAGTTGATAGCAGCTAGTTGGTAGTGGCTAGTGGGTAGTGTATGGTAAGTGGGTAGTGGCTAGGGGTAGGGTAGCTGGCTAGTGGGTAGCGGCTAGCGGGAAGTGTACGATGTCACTTGATGTCACTATTCCAAGAAGTTAAAAAACCAGCCAGAAGAAGTCCACTGGTCTCAAGGCAGAACTTTAAAGACCAGATGGAAGTTGAAGATGCCCATGAACATCTGAGACGTGGAGACGAGTTGTGGAAGTCCGTCCTTTGGTCCGATGAAACCGAGCTTAAACTGTTTGGGTGCTTTTACTTGACGAAGAACCCCCAGAGAACTCCAGCTCCCACAGTGAAACACGGTGGTGGGAGTATCATGCTGCTTCTGCCACAGGAAGCTTTGTTCATAAGAGGGATAACGTTGATATTCAGAGGATCAAACGTAAAGAAATCTTTTAGAGAAGGTTGCAAATATTCCCTTAAATACTCTGAAGCTGCAGTGCTGACCCGTCCTCCTGTGGTTTTTCCCAGAAGTCCCTCTGGATGGACCCGAGCGTCTCCACCGTCCTGAAGCAGAGGAGGGAGCTGCAGCTGCTGATGGTGGAGCTGAAGGACCGGGAGGCGGAGCTGAACGCCATGGCCGCCGCCCACCATCAGCAGCACCAGTTCTGGGAACAGGACCGCCGGAGGGCGCTGGCGCTGGAGCAAAGGTGCGCCTGTTTGGATGGTGAGGAGAGTCGGGGGAGTCGGGGGGGGGGGGGGGGGGGGGGGTCATAACTCATTGATTTATTGGGATCACTTATTTTATTTTGAATCTGTTGCACAGAGGAGCTGCAGAAACGCAACGAGGTGATCCGGATCCTGACCAGACACGTGGGCGTCGTGGAAACCAGAGGGGCTGAGCTTCAGAAGGAGCTCAGTGAAGCTAAACAGCAGCTGTGCGAGCGGGAGACGACGCAGCGGCGGTTCAGGGAGAGATGTCAGGACTACGAGGTACCGCTGCCTGGAGAATAAAAGATCTGACAGGAAACTGTGGTGAGATGAGGATGATCTGGATCCAGACCGTCTCTCTGTTGCTTTCTTATGTTACAGACCTGGAAAATAAACCACACTGATGCTCAAAACTGTTGAGTTCATCCCTGAAACAGATCTATGGAGCGCTCTGCGTCGGGATTTACTGCGTATCTGCCAAAGGTTGAATGTGAGGCGAGTGGAGGCGGGGCTTGTTTCATGTAAACAGCAGCTGGAAGAGCTTGACTTTGAGTCTTCAATGGCTGCGGTTACATGATGTTTTTTAATTCGGAATTAATAATTCCGAATTAAATAATTCCGAATTAAACTATTTTCCTTCGAGTTTACATGGAAATAGTAATTCCGAATTAAGGTTTACATGGAAAACATGTTTGTTCGGCTTTATCCAACTCCGCTTTAGGTCTGGGGGTTGGGAAGGGTTCTGATTGGATGGTAGGTGGACGTCTTTACGTCTACCGGAAGAAAACAAACTTAGCAACAACTCGATTAGCAACAACATTCCACTTATTTTTGACCTGGGTGGCGTCTCTATCTGTGAAACCTCCTTCATTTAGCCTAGCCGCTACAACTGTAGCATCTGTTTTAATTATTTCCAGTTCCTCCAAGCTATTTATTAAATAAATCATCTCTGCTCTTGAACACCGTTTACTTTGTGCCGCCATCTTGAAACTTTGTTTTGAAAACAAGCCCAGCGCGGAATATAAGCGTCATGGCGACAGGCGGGCAAGAGAACTAGCATGCGCAGAAAGACTGGAATTAATTTAAACAGGAATGAGTGTAAACATGACCACGGAATTATTTAATTCGGAATTAAAATGGGAATAAACCAGCCACTTACTTCGGAATTAAGTTTAATTCGGAATTTACATTTTCACGTGGAATTAAGTGTTTACATGGTAACTTTTATTCGGCTTTAACTTTAATTCTGAATTAAAGAGGAATTAAACTTCCATGTAAATGCACTGAGTGTGTGAAGGAGCATAGAGATTAAACTCTGGAGGAAGTCTGGGAGAAGGTCACATGACCTTATGAGTGACACCTCCATCACGCCTCGTTTACCTGCCTGGAAGGACGGTATCGTATCGTCAGGTGGACGTTCAGCGACGTTATAATCCCGTCTATAGTTCATGATGACGATGTCAAGATTTTATTAGCCTCGACTCGTTTAGAGCGGTCCAGGGCACAGATCTGATGTTCTCCTGAAGTCCAGACTTGAATCCCGTAGATCAGGAGGGTCAGAATCATTTCCACTGAGGGCCACATCAGCATCATGGCTGCCCTCTAAGGGCCAGATCAACAGCATGAATGTAACAAAATACAATGTAAACTAAAATATATTAAACTGCACCTTATTATAATGTCAAATAACTGTTTCTGTATTATGTATTAAAGTTTCAAATATTTGACTCATTATTATATTAAACTCAGGGTTTCGCACAGGTGATGTTTACAGAGTTTGTTGCCATGGTAACGTACTCTGTAAACATCAACGAGTATCCATTAGCTTGATTTCAGTAGCGGAAGCAGTTCTTTGTTTTTTTTTGTAGGCTAAATTTAGCATACTTAGCTCCCTGTTTGATGTCAAAATGCAGACGTAGGTTAAACTCTTTCACGACTGAAACCCGCCTCATAACACAAAACATAAACTGTTTTTTCACCTTGAGATACAAACTTATATTCGTTTTCCTGTCGTTCATGAAACTTTCTTCCTTGTGCATCAGTTTCTCTTTTCTTGGACATGTTGGGGTTAATTTGTAGACGTTTTTCTCAAGTCCATCAGTTCTGAAAATCGTCTTGATGTCTTGCTCATGGTTATATACTGTTATCGTTGTGGGTGACGACGAAATGCATTGTGGGAGATGTAGTTTATTGTCCATATGCGCTTTAAACCAGTGTAAGATCATTTTAAGGCTTAAAATGTTGGTTTAAAATTTAAGCCAATAACGCCCAAGCTCTCGAGGGCCACATAAAATGACGTGACGGACCACATTTGGCCCGCGGGCCTCGTGTTTGACACATGTAGAGGATCTTTAGGATGTGGTGAAGTCGTGGTCTGACTCCACCTTCACCTCTCTGGACTGAAATGAACGTTATGGCGTTATGTAATTTTACAGAAATTACATCACAGTGAATGTATTAATATAACCAAAGATAACGGTGTATGACCTTGTTTTGCGTTCTTTTGTCAGGCAGTAACTATGGAAACGTGTGATGCTAGGTGTGTGTGTCTCCTGTGTTTAGGAGAGGAACCAGAGTCTCAGCTCCACGGTCTCAGCTCTGTCCACTCAGGTGGGATCTCTGCAGGTGAGAGAGGAGGAGCTCAGCTCCCTGCTCAGACTGAAGGTACGCCGCGCTAACTGTAGCAGCTCTGCGTCCCTGACGACGCCCGGCGCCATCAGCGTGATGACGCGTCTCTCCGTACGCGGTGTCCCGTCAGGACAAGGACGTGACGGAGGCCTCCGGTCGTGTCCTGGACCTGTCGGGGCGTCTCCGAGACCTGGAGACGGCGTTGAAGGAGAGCCGCTCGCAGGAAAGCAAGCTCCTGAGAGACGGCGAGGAAAACGAGCGCCGCTGCAGAGACGCCAGACACGAGGCCGGTCGGCTCAAAGGTATTTAACCTGGTTCAGCGTTTCCTCCTGACCGAAACATCTGGCGGGCTTTTTAAAGGCTGGGCTTCTGACAAAATGGGCACAGAAACAAGTATAGTGATCCCTCGCCAATTCACACTTTAAGCTCCGCGGTTTTAGTTATTTGCGGATTTTTCAGAAATATACATATATATTAAAAAAAATCAAGAAAAAATTGCGGAAACATCACAGGATGTTGTCCGTGTTCTCTCACAGTGAAGAAATGCTGTGAGCCAGCCTGGCCCCTTTAAGAAGGTGGCCTTATGGGTAATGGAGTGTGTGTGTTGTGGGACGGCAGAATGAAAACGGGGTTAGATGTTAAAAAGTTTTTCGTACGTTTCCCCTGAAAGGGGATGGAAACGGTTACGTGAACGTGTCTGACTGCCTCTCTGTCGCCCCCCGGTGGTCGGACCTGTTCGTAAACGGTTTACGTGAACGTGTCTGACTGCCTCTCTCTGTCGCCCCCCGGTGGTCGGACCTGTTCGTAAACGGTTACGTGAACGTGTCTGACTGCCTCTCTGTCGCCCCCCGGTGGTCGGACCTGTTCGTAAACGGTTACGTGAACGTGTCTGACTGCCTCTCTGTCGCCCCCCGGTGGTCGGACCTGTTCGTAAACGGTTACGTGAACGTGTCTGACTGCCTCTCTGCTCTGTCGCCCCCCGGTGGTCGGACCTGTTCGTAAACGGTTACGTGAACGTGTCTGACTGCCTCTCTGTCGCCCCCCGGTGGTCGTGGTGGTCGGACCTGTTCGTAAACGGTTACGTGAACGTGTCTGACTGCCTCTCTCTGTCGCCCCCCGGTGGTCGGACCTGTTCGTAAACGGTTACGTGAACGTGTCTGACTGCCTCTCCTCTCTGTCGCCCCCCGGTGGTCGGACCTGTTCGTAAACGGTTACGTGAACGTGTCTGACTGCCTCTCTCTGTCGCCCCCCCCCCGGTGGTCGGACCTGTTCGTAAACGGTTACGTGAACGTGTCTGACTGCCTCTCTGTCGCCCCCCGGTGGTCGGACCTGTTTCGTAAACGGTTACGTGAACGTGTCTGACTGCCTCTCTGTCGCCCCCCGGTGGTCGGACCTGTTCGTAAACGGTTACGTGAACGTGTCTGACTGCCTCTCTGTCGCCCCCCGGTGGTCGGACCTGTTCGTAAACGGTTACGTGAACGTGTCTGACTGCCTCCTCTGTCTGTCGCCCCCCGGTGGTCGGACCTGTTCGTAAACGGTTACGTGAACGTGTCTGACTGCCTCTCTGTCGCCCCCCGGTGGTCGGACCTGTTTCGTAAACGGTTTACGTGAACGTGTCTGACTGCCTCTCTGTCGCCCCCCGGTGGTCGGACCTGTTCGTAAACGGTTACGTGAACGTGTCTGACTGCCTCTCTGTCGCCCCCCGGTGGTCGGACCTGTTCGTAAACGGTTACGTGAACGTGTCTGACTGCCTCTCTGTCGCCCCCCGGTGGTCGGACCTGTTCGTAAACGGTTACGTGAACGTGTCTGACTGCCTCTCTGTCGCCCCCCGGTGGTCGGACCTGTTCGTAAACGGTTACGTGAACGTGTCTGACTGCCTCTCTGTCTGTCGCCCCCCGGTGGTCGGACCTGTTTCGTAAACGGTTACGTGAACGTGTCTGACTGCCTCTCTGTCGCCCCCCGGTGGTCGGACCTGTTCGTTAACGGTTACGTGAACGTGTCTGACTGCCTCTCTGTCGCCCCCCCGGTGGTCGGACCTGTTCGTAAACGGTTACGTGAACGTGTCTGACTGCCTCTCTGTCGCCCCCCGGTGGTCGGACCTGTTTCGTAAACGGTTACGTGAACGTGTCTGACTGCCTCTCTGTCTGTCGCCCCCCGGTGGTCGGACCTGTTCGTAAACGGTTACGTGAACGTGTCTGACTGCCTCTCTGTCGCCCCCCGGTGGTCGGACCTGTTCGTAAACGGTTACGTGAACGTGTCTGACTGCCTCTCTGCCTCTCTGTCGCCCCCCTGTGGTCGGACCTGTTCGTAAACGGTTACGTGAACGTGTCTGACTGCCTCTCTGTCGCCCCCCGGTGGTCGGACCTGTTCGTAAACGGTTACGTGAACGTGTCTGACTGCCTCTCTGTCGCCCCCCGGTGGTCGGACCTGTTCGTAAACGGTTACGTGAACGTGTCTGACTGCCTCTCTGTCGCCCCCCGGTGGTCGGACCTGTTCGTAAACGGTTACGTGAACGTGTCTGACTGCCTCTCTGTCGCCCCCCCCGGTGGTCGGACCTGTTCTGTTCGTAAACGGTTACGTGAACGTGACGTGTCTGACTGCCTCTCTGTCGCCCCCCGGTGGTCGGACCTGTTCGTAAACGGTTACGTGAACGTGTCCGTGACTGCCTCTCTGTCTGTCCCCCCCGGTGGTCGGACCTGTTCGTAAACGGTTACGTGAACGTGTCTGACTGCCTCTCTGTCGGTGTCGCCCCCCGTCTGTCCCCCCGGTGGTCGGACCTGTTCGTAAACGGTTACGTGAACGTGTCTGACTGCCTCTCTGTCGCCCCCCGGTGGTGGTCGGACCTGTTCGTACGTGAAACGGTTACGTGAACGTGTCTGACTGCCTCTCTGTCGCCCCCCGGTGGTCGGACCTGTTCGTAAACGGTTACGTGAACGTGTCTGACGTGCCTCTCTGTCTGTCGCCCCCCCCCGGTGGTCGTCTGACCTGTGTTCGTAAACGGTTACGTGAGCGTGTCTGACTGCCTCTCTGTCGCCCCCCGGTGGTCGCACCTGTTCGTAGAGGAGCTGCAGCAGCAGATGGCGCAGGGCAGCACCCAGAGGGAGGAGATCATCCGTCTGAAGCAGGAGCTCCAGCTGCTTCACAGAGACTTGGCCCTGACAGGTACCGTTCCCACGGAAACGTCCTCATCTGTTTCATCCGACTCACTCGTTTTCACGTGGACATTCCTCAAGGTGTCAGTAACTGCTGGGCGTCTGAAGCTCACCTGTCTGGTACTGAGTCTAAGAACATCGTGCTGTGCGTTCCTGTCTTATCTGATCGATTTTAATCTGTTTAATCAGTAACGCTGAGATGAGCGATGAGCATGTGATCTTTTTTTTTTTTTGTTAACCAGGAGAAGGCGACAGCTGGAAGGACGAACTGCTGGAGCTGTCTCGGTCCAAACAGGATCGCATGACGTCTGAGCTCCACCTCCTGAGACAGGTGAGGTCTCTGAGAGGGTGATGACAACAACCGGCGGTTTGAATCCTCATGAAAACAGAAAAAAAATAATAATCGCCCCGCAGGAAATGTTTCTTTCCTGATTCCTCTGCTGTCGGAGTTTGAGGAGACTTTCTGGTTTGGCGACATACCTGCGGTCATCTCAGCATGTCTGGGTCACCGTCATGGACATGAACACTTCAAACTGAGCGACAGAGACGTGAAGCAGAGTCAGACGAGGTCACCTGGAGTCGTCCAGAGTCACCTGGATCAACGAAGCATCACCTGCCCTGGTTTGTGTGTGTTTTCCAGGTGTGTGAGAGTCAGAGGAAGGACCTGCAGCTGCTGCAGGTGAGCCAGGAGAAACCCAGCCAGGTGTCACACGGCAGGTGAGTTTTTATCCCTGGTGGTCTACAGTTTTAGCCAGAACCTGATTTCAATCTGTCGTCCAGTCAGACATTTCTACTCATGTCTACCTGACAGAAATGCTTTAGGGCCTTTGACTCCGTAGAATACTGAGTACTGTTGGCCAAGCTGTCCCGTTTTAATTTCTCTACATCCGTTCTTAAGTGGATGGGTTCTTACCTGGCAGACAGAAAGCAGTTTTTACTGTTCTGTAGGGGTCCCTCAGGGGTCCATTCTGGGACCTATTTTGTTTTCCTTGTACATTAATGATTTTTTTTTAAATATCTGTGATGGTTTCCAAGCCCAGTTGTACGCAGATGACGCGGTTGTTTTTGCGCCTCAGCAGCGATGGTCCAGGTACAGGAGTGGCTCAGTAAATCTAGCCTATCACTGAATGTTAAAAAAGACTGTCTGCATGATGTTTACTCAACAACCGGTGTGTTTCTGAGAGAAGAGGAGCTCACTGGTCACTGAATTTAAATACCTGGGAGTCATCCTGGATCTCTCCTTCAGGAAACACATCAAGAAAGTGTGTAACTCTGTTAAATAAGGCTTCAAACAGATGAGAAACTCATTGGGTGCGTTTACATGGGAAGTTTAATTCCTCTTTAATTCAGAATTAAAGTTAAAACCGAATAAAAGTTACCATGTAAACACTTAATTCCATATGAAAATGTCAATTCCGAATTAACTTAATTCCGAAGTAAGTGGCTGGTTTATTCCCATTTTAATTCCGCATTAAGTAATTCCGCGGTCATGTTTACACTCATTCCTCTTTAAATTAATTCCCGTCTTTCTGCGCATGCTAGTTCTCTTGGCCGTCTGTCGCGATGACGCTAATATTCCGGCAGTAAACGGTGGTCAAGAGCAGAGACGATTTATTTAATAAATAGCTTGGAGGAACTGGAAATAATTAAAAGAACAGATGGCAGGAAACATAAAAATTGTGAGCTTTTCAAAGTTGTAGCGGCCAGGTTAAATGAAGGAGGTTTCACAGATAGAGACGCCACCCAGGTCAAAAATAAGTGAAATGTTGTTGCTAACCGAGTTAGCTAAGTTTGTTTTCTTCCGGTAGATGTAAAGACGTCCCCCCCCCCCCATCCAATCAGAACCCTTCCCAACCCCCAGACCTAAAGCGGAGTTGGATAAAGCCGAACAAACGTGTTTTCCATGTAAACCTCAATTCGAAATTACTATTTCCATGTAAACTCGAAGGAAAATAGTTTAATTCGGAATTATTTAATTCCTAATTTTAATTCCGAATTAAAAAACATCATGTAACCGCAGCCATTGACTGACTGTGCGGCATTAATGTTCTTCCATTCAATGATCCTATCACACATTGACTATTGCTAACCTAGCTGGTCGCTAGCATGCTCCACAGCACTCAAACTGATCCCTTTATAAAAAAAAAGGAGGGGGAACTGGAAAGCCTTCCTTATACAATAAGGGATTGTCCCTCCTTCTCCTCCTTTAAGGGAAATCTCAAGGATTGGCTTAAAACACCTCAAATCTGCAATCATTAATTGCTGATTGTATTTTATTCTATTGTTCACCTGCTGAAAACAAACCCGACCTGTGACTTGATTTATGTACTTTATTCACAGTCTCGCTTACATGGGTTTAACCTTGTACGCAGACCTGCTAATGCACTGTAAAACTTTGTACAACACACTATGCACTTTAAAAACCCGTGCAAATGGGCAACGTGCAATAATCATATTGTTAAAAGCACTTTAGCACTTCACCTTCTCATGAACATCTGGCTCCTCCTCCGGTCTGCAGTCAACATGGCTGCCTTGTTTTTTCATTCTTTTAATTATGACTTTCTTCTGTAGTTATAAATGTGCGATCTTTGACTGTCTATGTTTTATATTATTGATACTGTGTGTAGCGTAATGTTGCATGTAGCTTTTTATTGAGTCCTACAGGGGGACTGCTAACGCAAATTAGCCTTCTGGCTATAATTGGGTATATTTACATTTAAATGTTCATTAATATACAATATTCCTCTACATTAATAAAGTGAATGAATGAATAAATTTCTCTCTGTGGCTTCCACAACAACATCTAAAGTCTCACCAGGTGACGACAGGCAGGACGGCGGTCGTGAACTTCAGGCTCTCTGGGTCGTAAACCTGCAGATAGACGGATAAACATTGTTCAGGATGTTCTCTCTTTTGTTGCAGTCAGGACGATCCAGCGTGCAACTGTGTGGACCATCGGTCGCTATCGTCGCTCAGAGAGAAGAACTTCAGACCCGTTCATGACGCTTCACGGGCAGCTGATCACCGAGGCCCAGTTGGCGAACTGGGAAACCTCCCAGCGAGCTGGACGGATGTAAGAACTGGTCTTAATTAGGGCTGGGCAACGATTAAAATTTTAATCGCATTATTTCTCTGATTAATCATGATTAATCGCGTTGTATACGCAAAATTAAATAATGAATTCAAAAGTAGTGTAAAGGTCACTTTTATTTAAATGTTCTGCTGCCATATGAACTAAAGTGTCATAACATTTGTTGTTCAAACACTTTTAACATGTAGAGAAAACTGGACTGTTTCTTTTGTTGTTGTTAGCGTGTTAGCCGCTAATTACGAGCCAAAAATAGCACAATACCAGCGGTTTGTTTACTACGGTTCAGAGACCAGAGGCTGTGAAGGAAACAGAAAGACCACAGTTGAGCCTTTGTCTTGTTTCGCTACTTTTTTTTGTGGTTTTTAAACATATTTTAAACACGTTATTTAGACTCGGGGCTCCGGCTCCAGTTAGTGGATTTTGATTTTCGTCGGGGGGGCGCCGGTCTCCATTAACAGTGAAAAATAAGGGATCACTGTACAGCAACTTGGCTTTTCATCTCTACTTTTAATTTTGATATTAACTGGGTAGAATATCGCAATATATCGTGATAATATCGTATCGTGATCTAAGTATCATGATACATATCGTGTTGCGAGGTCCTTCCCAGTACTCACCGCTAACCAGCTGCTGGTTTTGTGGTGGTTATGGTTAGGAGTGGCGTCGGTCTGCTCGTGTGACTCAATTACCCAGAATCCCTTTCACTGCGTCTCGTCAGGATGGCGGTCTTCTGTCCAGACGTTCTCTGCAGCAGCTGCTGGACCAGTCGGACCCGAGCAGCTCCAGGCGCCACAGCTCCGTACCGCACGAGCACCAGACGCCCCAGCGCCACCCGGGTACCGCCGTGGTCGAGGTGAGGGAGTTTCACGGGGCCGTTGTCGTTCATGGGGGCGTGGCTTAAAGGGTGTAAAACATTCCTCTTCTGTTATTCTTTTTTCCCCAACAGAGCAGTGAAGCTCCGCCCACAGCTTCCCTCCGTCACGCCGTCAGCCCGCCAGCGGGTCACGTTCACGGCTTCCTCTGACTGAAGAACAGATTTCAGTTTGATTTTTCCAAAGAGACGAGTGCTGACGGACTGGAATTAAAAAAAATAAAGAAATAAAGATGGACCTCTGCATCCTCTCAGGAAAAATAAAGACTCCACATTTTTAACGACCTCACGTATTGTTTTTATCTGTAAATATTTCCGTAAAACCTTCCAGCATCCTGGACGTCCGTCCCCGTCCCTCACGGCTCTTTTGTCTCTGGGGGACGTGGAACCGGTCTTTCTGGGTGGATGGGAACGGCGTCTCACTGTCGTCTTTCCGGTTTCTCTGCTTCCACCTTCACCAGGTGACTCAGGAGGAAACTTCTGACCTGGACGCCTCGTCTCTTCATCTGTGATAAAACACTTTTATTTCATGTTCAGGTGGCGTTTTAGTGATTTAAACTGATACTTTACACGTTTTTATGTTCAGAAGTTTATTTTTTGGATTTATCTTTAAAGGCTTCTGTGTTGCTCTGGAGTTAAATCAAATTTAAAGGAGTGTTTTAGTGACCTGTGAGCTCTGAAACCGACTCACCTGGAGAGTTTTTTTCTTTTTTAAACACGTTGAAGGAGGTTTCAGGTTAAATCTCTGGATTTAAACTTCTCAGGATAAATGAGCAAAACGAAGAATAAAAGTGAGAATAAGACAGAAAAGGCTTTGGCTGCAGAGAAAGAACAGTTTGGGAAACAACAGGTGAGTCAAATATGGAGTTTTAACATGTTTGGTCATTTTTAATGTGAATTAATTTTATATTACATTTGTTTATTCTTTATATATTTTACAACTTTTATCTTGTATTTGCCACATTTGTTCACAATTATAACTTCTTTGTTTAAGTACTGCTCAAAAGTCTTAAACACCGCCAGTCTTGCTATTTTAAAGATAGTTTTTTAAAGATATACTAACAAGTTTTGGGTTTTTCTCTGGCAGATTCTGATTATTTTAAAAATAGCTGATTTATGAGTTTACTTCAGATATTCTGCTTGTATCATGAAAACAGGAATAAACATAAAGGCTTGTGTTTCCTAAGACTTTATAATATTATATGAATGATTTATTTTTAAATCACTGTACAGCTTTATTTTTTTTATTCCAGCCTCTTTTGTTTCTGAAGCAAAACCAGCTCTCTGAATCATTTTATTTATATTTATATTTTATTTATTTATCAGAACTAACTGGACCAAACTGGTTCGTGTTTCTTCTTTCAGCTCCACAGCATCAGTAAAACCGTCACGTCTGCTGAAACTCCACCTAAAGCTAAATATGTGCGCAGTATCCTTTCAGCTCAGAACCTTCCTGCTTTTGATAAAGACACATATTCTACTCAGTTATTCTCTTTTTAAAGCCTCAGTTTTGTTCCCCCTAAAGGAAAGTATGTGTATTAACTTCAGACTATTGATGTCAGTTCAACATTACATAACTGTCAGTGCTGCACTTGTTTCAAATCAAATGTTGATTTTGCGTGACGTTTGGTGGTTTCATATGAAAAGTCTTGAAATATCTAGAATCATAATTAACATTTTGGACACCTGGTCATTGAGAGGACGTGTTCTCGTCTCATTTATAGAGACGTTCATAGTCCATAGAATATTAATTGGATTATATTAACTAGAGTACACTCCAACCTGAGCCCTGTGAAAATGCTCACCACTAGGTGGCAGCACCGGTCTAACCCGGTCGTTACCGCTGCGTTGAACCTAACTCTGGTTCTGTGTGCGTTAAAGGAGGGTAAATTATAGAAAAAAACACTAATTCTAACTGTTTTAGTAGGTGCATTCATTAAAAGAAATAAAAAATCAGACTTTTGGGCCCTGATTGTACACTTCCGCTAGCCGCTACCTACTAGCCTCTACCCGCAAATTCCGGGTATAGGAATCTCCGCTTACCGCTAATGCAATCTTCCGCTCGCTAAAGCTGCTACCCGTTATGCCGACTCCCTTACTCACTTTGTAGGCGTGGCAATGGGCGTGTCTTTTGCCCTTTCTGCAAACTCGGTATCTTGCAATTGCGGGTTTGACATGCGGGTTTTACCCGCAACTAGGGTTGCCACCTTCCAGACATGAAAATAAAGGACAATTCCGTATTTTACAGGACGGGTGGAAACCCTATGAAGTAGACATTTTTAAAATGTGCAGGTAGCAGCGCAGCACCGGCGTCTGTGGTAACTAGGCAACCGTGATAGCGTGGGGAGGGGCCAGGCACTGAGAGTGACAAGATGATTGGCACACACATATAAAGATATGGGCACAGAGCGCAGCAGGTCCGGTTGTCCCGCCACAAAGAATTTGCTGGCCTTAATGTTTCCTGTATTTTATTTTGTTCATTATTGTTAAATTTAGTGTTGATGTGTGTGACAGACGTGTTTATGGGGCGTTAATGAAAATACGGGACAAATCGCGTCCCGTATTAGTTCAATACGGGACGCAACATTTTTTTCTCAAATAAAGGACAATTCCGTATTTTACGGAACGGGTGGCAACCCTACCCGCAACCCGCATGTCGGCGCGTACAAAAGCACGTCCAAATGGCATCAAAGAGCATCCACCTGGTCACATGTCCTCTGGAATTAACTCTTGTATAAAAGTGTGATTTGGCCTCAGTTGAACCCCTGAGAAAATAGCAGAGATCGTCTTAAACAGCTTGCTCGCCAGTTAAACCATAGACGACCAGAGCGTGTTTACTGGGAGCGCACTAACTATTTTAAAAAATATTTATATGTATATATCAGTGCAGAGGAGGAGGAGGAAGGAAGAGGAGGAAGCTCTACAACAGAGTTCCAGACGATCTGCCCATGAGAGCTGCTCTGATCTGGATGAAAAGACGCTCCATAGCGGTTAGCGGGTAGCGCTACCTGCTCTTAAAGGCAATGGCTACTGACGCACTGATTGGTTTAACAGGTGGAACGCCCTAACCACTCCCATGCATAATGGGAGTGGTTAGGGCGCTAGCCGCTATGTACTAGCCGCTACCCGCAAATTCCAGGTATAGGAATCTCCGCTAACCGCTAATGCAATCTTCCGCTCGCTAAAGCTGCTACCCATTATGCCGACTCCCTTACTCACTTTGTAGGTGTGGCAATGGGCGTGTCTTTTGCCCTTTCTGCAAACTTGGTATCTTGCGATCGCGGGTTGTGGGTAGCTAGTACATAGCGGCTAGCATTTTACTCTCGCATTATTCTGTACAGAATGCATTGGAAAGAGTAATCATTTTTATTGTTTTTTTTAAGCTATTGTAAATTTACCCAATTGTGTTTGCGATTTTATTTTGTTGTATTTTATGTTCTTTGCCTTCTTGTCTTACTGTTTATCTGTGTTAAGGACTACAGATGGAAATTAGCTTGGTGCTAAATCTGGTGCAGCCATCTTTTTAATGCCACTGCACACGGTCCTTTAAATAAATAAATAAATAAATAAATAATGTAGCGGGTATCGCAGGTGAGATAGCGGGTTTAGCAAGGTGGAAGATTGCGTTCTTTGCGGGGGAATGCCCCTCCCGCTACACGCTATCCCTTAATAGCGGCTTTAGCAGATCTGGCGGAAGATCGGGCCCTATGTGTCAAAACAGTAGTTTCAGAGGAGGCCACACAGAGGGTTTATGCCTCGGTTCAGTCTCCTTTAACACATGTGAAGATATCATCATGGGAACTCACAAGGAGGGCGGAGCCACCACCTTCTGGTCCTACGCCCTGAACCTGCCGCTGTCCAGCAGCTCCATGGTCAGCTGGAAGTTCTGCTATCTGCTGCACAGAGTTCTGCGGGACGGACACAGAAACGTCAGTTCAGCACCTACGTTCCTTGCTTGTTCTTCCTCTCGTCTTCCTGTTGATGTCGCTGGAGATGTGTAACCTCATCATCTGATCCACAGGCCGTTGCAGACTCCCACAGATACAGCCGCAACGTGAGGGACATGGGCGTCCTGTGGGTGAGCGTCCACCGCCGTCCAGTTACCGCTGAGACACGGTGACTCCTTCTGTCTCCATGACGGTGTCACGTTGTCTTTTTCTCAGGGGAACTTACACGATCGATATGGTCACATCGTCGCCTTGTCTGCCAAATACCTCTACCACAAAATGGAGTTTCATGCCAAGGTAAAACATTTTCGTTTGTTTTATTACTGGACCAATGTGAAAAGTTTTACCTGTTCTTCAATACCAGGTTTACAAGGTCCAAACACATGCTGTTGATTGTCTCAGTCAAGGAGCTGAGATGTCAATCAAATGTGTTTGTCTGAGATGCCTCCCACATCTCAGAGGGCTCCAGCTGTGGTCCAGCTGTGGGTCAGAGGGGTCCAGCTGTGGTCCAGCTGTGGGTCAGAGGGGTCCAGCTGTGGTCCAGCTGTGGTCCAGCTGTGGGTCAGAGGGTCCAGCTGTGGTCCAGCTGTGGGTCAGAGGGGTCCAGCTGTGGTCCAGCTGTGGGTCAGAGGGGTCCAGCTGTGGTCCAGCTGTGGGTCAGAGGGGTCCAGCTGTGGTCCAGCTGGGTCCAGCTGTGGGTCAGAGGGTCCAGCTGTGGGTCAGAGGGGTCCAGCTGTGGTCCAGCTGTGGTCAGAGGGGGTCCAGCTGTGGGTCAGAGGGTCCAGCTGTGGTCCAGCTGTGGGTCCAGGGGGTCCAGCTGTGGGTCAGAGGGTCCAGCTGTGGGTCAGGGGTCCAGTGGTCCAGCTGTGGGTCCAGTGGGTCAGTCAGCTGTGGTCCAGCTGTGGGTCAGAGGGGTCCAGCTGTGGTCCAGCTGTGGGTCAGAGGGGTCCAGCTGTGGTCCAGCTGTGGGTCAGAGGGGTCCAGCTGTGGTCCAGCTGTGGGTCAGAGGGGTCCAGCTGGTGGTCCAGCTGTGGTCCAGCTGTGGGTCAGGGGTCCAGCTGTGGTCCAGCTGTGGGTCAGAGGGGTCCAGCTGTGGTCCAGCTGTGGGTCAGAGGGGTCCAGCTGTGGTCCAGCTGTGGGTCAGAGGGGTCCAGCTGTGGTCCAGCTGTGGTCCAGCTGTGGTCCAGCTGTGGGTCAGCTGTGGGTCAGAGGGGTCCAGCTGTGGGTCAGAGGGGTCCAGCTGTGGTCCAGCTGTGGTCCAGCTGTGGGTCAGAGCGGTCCAGCTGTGGTCCAGCTGTGGTCCAGCTGTGGGTCAGCTGTGGGTCAGAGGGGTCCAGCTGTTGTCCAGCTGTGGGTCAGAGGGGTCCAGCTGTGGTCCAGCTGTGGGTCAGAGGGGTCCAGCTGTGGTCCAGCTGTGGGTCAGAGGGGTCCAGCTGTGGGTCAGAGGTGGTCCAGCTGTGGTCCAGCTGTGGGTCAGAGGGGTCCAGCTGTGGTCCAGCTGTGGGTCAGAGGGGTCCAGCGGTGGTCCAGCTGTGGGTCAGAGGGGTCCAGCTGTGGTCCAGCTGTGGTCCAGCTGTGGGTCAGTCCAGGGTCCAGCTGTGGTCCAGCTGTGGTCCAGCTGTGGGTCCAGCTGTGGGTCAGAGGGGTCCAGCTGTGGGTCAGAGGGGTCCAGCTGTGGTCCAGCTGTGGTCCAGCTGTGGGTCAGAGCGGTCCAGCTGTGGTCCAGCTGTGGGTCAGCTGTGGGTCAGAGGGGTCCAGCTGTGGTCCAGCTGTGGGTCAGAGGGGTCCAGCTGTGGTCCAGCTGTGGGTCAGAGGGGTCCAGCTGTGGTCCAGCTGTGGTCCAGCTGTGGTCCAGCTGTGGGTCAGTGGGGTCCAGCTGTGGGTCAGAGGGGTCCAGCTGTGGTCCAGCTGTGGTCCAGCTGTGGGTCAGAGGGGTCCAGCTGTGGTCCAGCTGTGGATCAGAGGGGTCCAGCTGTGGTCCAGCTGTGGGTCAGAGGGGTCCAGCTGTGGGTCAGAGGGGTCCAGCTGTGGTCCAGCTGTGGGTCAGAGGGGTCCAGCTGTGGGTCAGAGGGGTCCAGCTGTGGTCCAGCTGTGGTCCAGCTGTGGGTCAGAGGGTTCCAGCTGTGGTCCAGCTGTGGTCCAGCTGTGGTCCAGCTGTGGTCCAGCTGTGGGTCAGAGGGGTCCAGCTGTGGGTCAGAGGGGTCCAGCTGTGGTCCAGCTGTGGGTCAGTGGGTCAGAGGGGTCCAGCTGTGGTCAGAGGGTCCAGCTGTGGTCCAGCTGTGGTCCAGCTGTGGGTCAGAGGGGTCCAGCTGTGGTCCAGCTGTGTGGTCCAGCTGTGGGTCAGAGGGGTCCAGTCCAGCTGTGGTCCAGCTGTGGGTCAGAGTCCAGTGGGTCCAGCTGTGGGTCAGAGGGGTCCAGCTGTGTCCAGCTGTGGTCAGAGGGGTCCAGCTGTGGTCCAGCTGTGGTCCAGCTGTGGGTCAGAGGGGTCCAGGGTGGGTCCAGCTGTGGGTCAGTGGGTCCAGCTGTGGGTCCAGCTGTGGTCCAGCTGGGTGGGTCAGAGGGTCCAGCTGTGGTCCAGCTGTGGTCCAGCTGTGGGTCAGAGGGGTCCAGCTGTGGGTCCAGCTGTGGGTCAGCTGTGGTCCAGCTGTGGGTCCAGTGTGGTCAGAGGGGTCCAGCTGTGGGTCAGGGGTCCAGTGGGTCCAGCTGTGGTCCAGCTGTGGGTCCAGCTGTGGGTCAGAGGGGTCCAGCTGTGGTCCAGCTGTGGGTCAGAGGGGTCCAGCTGTGGTCCAGCTGTGGTCCAGCTGCTGTGGGTCAGAGGGGTCCAGCTGTGGTCCAGCTGTGGTCCAGCTGTGGGTCAGGGGTCCAGCTGTGGTCCAGCTGTGGTCCAGCTGTGGGTCAGAGGGGTCCAGCTGTGGTCCAGCTGTGGTCCAGCTGTGGGTCAGAGGGGTCCAGCTGTGGTCCAGCTGTGGGTCAGAGGGGTCCAGCTGTGGTCCAGCTGTGGGTCAGAGGGGTCCAGCTGTGGGTCCAGCTGTGGTCCAGCTGTGGGTCAGAGGGGTCCAGCTGTGGTCCAGCTGTGGTCCAGCTGTGGGTCAGAGGGGTCCAGCTGTGGTCCAGCTGTGGGTCAGCTGTGGTCCAGCTGTGGTCCAGCTGTGGGTCAGAGGGGTCCAGCTGTGGTCCAGCTGTGGGTCAGAGGGGTCCAGCTGTGGTCCAGCTGTGGGTCAGAGGGGTCCAGCTGTGGTCCAGCTGTGGGTCAGAGGGTCCAGCTGTGGTCCAGCTGTGGGTCAGAGGGGTCCAGCTGTGGTCCAGCTGTGGTCCAGCTGTGGTCCAGAGGGGTCCAGCTGTGGTCCAGCTGTGGTCCAGTGGGTCCAGCTGTGGGTCAGAGGGGTCCAGCTGTGGTCCAGCTGTGGTCCAGCTGTGGTCCAGAGGGGTCCAGCTGTGGTCCAGCTGTGGTCCAGCTGTGGGTCAGAGGGGTCCAGCTGTGGGTCAGAGGGGTCCAGCTGTGGTCCAGCTGTGGTCCAGCTGTGGTCCAGCTGTAGCAACAAACTGGACTAAAAAGAAAGCAAAGATCTAAAAACAAAATCTGAGGTTCCAGAAATCTGGCTCCATCCTGGAGACAAACCC
This sequence comes from Hirundichthys speculiger, assembly GCA_018398805.1. Lineage (NCBI taxonomy): Eukaryota > Metazoa > Chordata > Actinopteri > Beloniformes > Exocoetidae > Hirundichthys > Hirundichthys speculiger. The sequence continues at coordinate 75,994 of JAGFBZ010001291.1, read as the reverse complement.
GCTAAATGCTAACTAAATTTAGAAGCTAATTTATCACTGGTTTCCTGTTCCTTTAATATAAGTTCTCTGTAATCGTATGACGTTAAATTAGGAATATATCTTCTGACCTACACCCGCAGTAAAACCGTTTTTTTCTTTACCTCCACAGCACAAGGTGATCCCCGGTAACCTGGAGGCCAGCGACGAGACGTTGGAGAGGGAGGCAGGAACCGACGTGACCAAAATGTAAACTTCCAACTCTCTAAATCTCATCAGACTGTCCAGTAGTTCACGTTTAAACGCAGTCTACTCTCACGTGAAAACTTATTTTATAATCATGTAGGCTGGATATGACGCAGGAGCTTCTGGATTACTTGGACGCAGGACTGAAGATGGCCGAGACCGGTAAGACCAGCAGAGGTGCAAGACTGAATCCCATTTTCCCAGTGAAGACAGTAGCTTAGCGCTAGCTGGCGTTGCTAGTTAACGTCCATTTAGGATCAAGGGAACCACCTTTGACTGGTTCCAGTCACGTTTCTACTACGTTCCATTTTGTTCATGTAAATGATCCAGTATGTCCTCTACACGTTAGTCATGGTGTTCCACAAGGCACTGGACCAGGACCATATCTCTTTATTAATGCTTCCTTTTGGAAATATAACTTGGGAACAGATCATTTATGTCTAGAACATTTTTAATCCTTAATTCACAGAATTAAATAAAATTGGCTCCAGCACACTAAATGTGATTAAATAAATGAATTAAAACCATGCAATAGTGCAGTAGCAGATACCTTCTGCAGTTCAACCCGTCCACCCTCCCTCAGGTTATCTCTCTGATATCTCACACTGTGAATCCCATCGGCATTAATATATTAATATACATTTTAAATTTTACGTGCACTACTGCCATGGAAAGCAAAGAAGTGTGCAAACACGTAGTAACACAGTAATTATGTGAGAATTTGAAGCTTGTTTATGCTACGTAGAGGGAACGTGACTCGTACATCGTAGCTGGGTGACTGCACATAGTCAAAAAACAACATCTGTCACTTTACTTTATCCCCGTTAGCTTTCTGTAGCATCAAACCTGTTTATACTGGTTCCCTAACGTCCCACCAGTCAGGTGACTGCAGGCTTAGCTGATGTTCCTGAAGTTTCCAGGCCAGGAACAGGATACACCAGAGGGGTATACTACGAAGCGAGATTAGAGGGTTAGCGAGGTATGTTGAGTCTAAAGCCAGGATTTCCGGTACCACGAAGGTGGCTCTCTTTTAACCTGGCTAGATCACCATGGTAACTTACTCTGCTAGCTTAACCTGGTCCGGAGCAGGTTATGTGCAGAGTTTAGGCTCAAATCGGCTCTAAAAAGCACCGCCCTTTCACATTCACCCAATCCTGTTGACTTTAGCGCCAGGATTGTGTAATGGAGGGAGAGTATTCAGAGACCGGACTGATCCGCTGGCTTCCCATGACCATATTCTCTATGAACGCTATATTCCAGCTGAGGGAATACGTTACATTTGTAATCTGCTAGAGCCATATATTGGCAGCGCCACCAAACGCAGCCGTGCGCTCACAGTAGCGCTAACGGTGTGCGTTTCTTTGCGTTTCTTTGCCGCGGGAACCTACATGCATTTAGTTGGTGATGCAGAAAATCTGAGCCAGAATACTGGAATAAAGGTTGTACTTGCTCTTACTGAACTGCTGAATATGTTTGTAGTATTCCCTGGACATCTGCCCACACTTCAAATAAAAGAAGCGTTTTACTAAATCAGGTAACATAAATTAATAGTCCATTATATTGATAATCAGTCTGACGTGGAATTTCATGTGAAATGTTATAATATAATTCATTCATAAGATTCCCCAGGGTGATAGGGTACCTATTAAAGTGGCCGGTGAGTGTGTATAACAGATCATATTAAATCTTAAGGTGCATTAAAGGTGGAGTAGGTGTTGTTTGAAAAACGGTTCCATCAATCCAACTCAAGTGAGATTTTGAAAATATACTCCCTCCCTCCTCCCAAAGGCTCCGCCTCCTCCTCTTCAGCTCACCCCTCGAAACCACGCCTTCACATGATTCACGACTGCATGAACCATAGGGAGGGAGGGAGGGGTGATATTTGATGGACGTATTAGGCAGCCAATCAAAATAGTGATGATCACTTTTTTGATTGGTCAGAGTTTTTCTCTGATTATACCTTCTAGACTGGACCAAAATGTTTAGTTTTTTTTGCAAACATTTTATTTCAGTGGGTGCAATGGAAATGTGAAAAGGTTTTCAGGCAATATTGTAAAAAGTGTTGCAAAAAAACAACACCCACCCCACCTTTAAGTGGTGAAATAAATATAACTTACGAATTTACACGATCTGCAATTTTTTGCCAGCACTCCTCTCTGGCTTTATTCGCACCTACAGTGTTGCTTTTGGCCGTAAAGATTTCTTTGAAATCCTCATAGCCCTGCATTATTAAAACCTGCTCCTCCTGACTGAAATATACGGACCGCCATCTATCCATTTGATCCGGAAGAGGCGTCAAATGACGCGTCAAACGCCCCCTTTTATGTGAACGCGCACAGAGCAGAAAGCAGAAAGCCGCGGTTAACAAAGATAGTTGATAACCACCGTCGTGGTACCAGTTATCTCTGATGGAGAGTTTCAGGTTGTTAAGCAGCTCACCCAAAGAAAGCCTGGCTGTGTCCAACTTGCTTCGTGGTACAGCCCTCTGGAAGTACTCCACAGTTAGCTTCTGTTCTTCTCGTTTGAAGTCCTGCGTCAGCTGGACGCCAACGGCGCCAAGTCCACGACCCCGGCCGGACAGTGCCGACTGACTCCGCTCATCCCCCTCATCCCGGACTGCAGCTTCCTCTACCACTTCTCCGTCCGGCTGCTCTTCAAGCTCCACAGCCGTGAGTCAACAAGCCGGCGCTTCTCATTCATTTCAGACGAGTCCAGAGTCAAACCTGCGTCTGCTCCACAGGCATCGCCCCGGACGTCCTCCTCGGACATCGAGAGAGATTCCGCGACCTGTTCACGAGGTTGGCCGTCACCGTTTTATCTACCTGTTGTGTATTTGAACGCACCGAACCAGACGAGCCTTGTTTGCTGTATCCTCCCGCAGCCTCACACAGTTCTTCGACAGAGCCAGAGAGATGGAGTTCTTCAAGAGCGTCATCCAGATCCCAGACCTCCCAGACGTAAGCCAACACGCTGGAGTTTTCTTTAACTCTTCCCAGTTTGCTCGCTGGAAGTATTTCATAAATCCTGTACCTGAAAGGCTCCTCCAAACTTCCTCCGAGCTGCTGCCCTGGCGGAGTACAAGAAGCCGGTGGTGGTGATGCCCGACGACGACCGTCCGGAGGAGGAGGAGGTGGAGGTGCAGCCGGAGTTCAGAGAAGCTCCTCAGATGCCGCAGGTTTGCTTCCACGCAAATCCAAAGGAGAGATCCGTTCGCCGCCGGCGCCGACGCTCAGCCTTTCGTTTCTTTTTTCTTTTTCTTTGTGGCAGTACTACGTTCTCAGCCAGACGGGAGTCCCCGAAGCGTCGCTGGAGCAGAGGGAAACCCAGAACGAGAGCCTGAAGAGGGAGCTGGAGGTGCTGAAACCAGAGCTGCAGCTCATCAGGAGCGAGGTATCTACCAGCTGATGCTGCAGACCAGTCCTTCTCAAACAGTGGGGGCGCCACCCCTTAGGGGGGGGCGCGTACCCCCACATCTACCTGATGCTGCAGACCAGTCCTTCTCAAACAGTGGGGGCGCCACCCCTTAGGGGGGGGCGCGTACCCCCACATCTACCTGATGCTGCAGACCAGTCCTTCTCAAACAGTGGGGGCGCCACCCCTTAGGGGGGGGCGCGTACCCCCACATCTACCAGCTGATGGTGCAGACCAGTCCTTCTCAAACAGTGGGGGCGCCGCCCCTTAGGGGGGGGGCGCGTATCCCCACATCTACCAGCTGATGGTGCAGACTAGTCCTTCTCAAACAGTGGGGGCGCCGCCCCTTAGGGGGGGGCGCGTATCCCCACATCTACCTGATGCTGCAGACCAGTCCTTCTCAAACAGTGGGGCGCCGCCCCTTAGGGGGGGGCGCGTATCTCCACATCTACCAGCTGATGCTGCAGACCAGTCCTTCTCAAACAGTGGGGCGCCGCCCCTTAGGGGGGGGCGCGTACCCCCACATCTACCTGATGCTGCAGACCAGTCCTTCTCAAACAGTGGGGGCGCTGCCCCTTAGGGGGGGGGCGCGTACCCCCACATCTACCTGATGGTGCAGACGAGTCCTTCTCAAACAGTGGGGGCGCCGCCCCTTAGGGGGGGCGTATCCCCACATCTACCTGATGCTGCAGACCAGTCCTTCTCAAACAGTGGGGGCACTGCCCCTTAGGGGGGGGGCGCGTACCCCCACATCTACCTGATGGTGCAGACCAGTCCTTCTCAAACAGTGGGGGCGCCGCCTCTTAGGGGGGGGCGCGTACCCCCACATCTACCAGCTGATGCTGCAGACCAGTCCTTCTCAAACAGTGGGGGCGCCGCCCCTTAGGGGAGGGCGCGTACCCCCACATCTACCAGCTGATGGTGCAGACCAGTCCTTCTCAAACAGTGGGGGCGCTGCCCCTTAGGGGGGGGGGGGGGGCGCGTACCCCCACATCTACCAGCTGATGCTGCAGACCAGTCCTTCTCAAACAGTGGGGGCGCCGCCCCTTAGGGGGGGCGCGTACCCCCACATCTACCAGCTGATGCTGCAGACCAGTCCTTCTCAAACAGTGGGGCGCCGCCCCTTAGGGGGGGGCGCGTACCCCTACATCTACCAGCTGATGCTGCAGACCAGTCCTTCTCAAACAGTGGGGCGCCGCCCCTTAGGAGGGGCGTGTACCCCCACATCTACCTGATGCTGCAGACCAGTCCTTCTCAAACAGTGGGGGCGCCGCCCCTTAGTGGGGGGCGTACCCCCACATCTACCTGATGCTGCAGACCAGCCCTTCTCAAACAGTGGGGGCGCCGCCCCTTGGGGGGGGCGCGTATCCCCACATCTACCAGCTGATGGTGCAGACCAGTCCTTCTCAAACAGTGGGGGCGCCGCCCCTTAGTGGGGGGCGCGTATCCCCACATCTACCAGCTGATGCTGCAGACCAGTCCTTCTCAAACAGTGGGGGCGCCGCCCCTTAGGGGGGGGGCGCGTATCCCCACATCTACCAGCTGATGGTGCAGACCAGTCCTTCTCAAACAGTGGGGGTGCCGCCCCTTAGGGGGGGGGGGGGCGCGTATCCCCACATCTACCAGCTGATGGTGCAGACCAGTCCTTCTCAAACAGTGGGGGGCGCCGCCCCTTGGGGGGGGCGCGTACCCCCACATCTACCAGCTGATGCTGCAGACCAGTCCTTCTCAAACAGTGGGGGCGCCGCCCCTTAGGGGGGGCGCGTATCCCCACATCTACCAGCTGATGCTGCAGACCTGTCCTTCTCAAACAGTGGGGGCGCCGCCCCTTAGGGGGGGGGCGCGTATCCCCACATCTACCAGCTGATGCTGCAGACCAGTCCTTCTCAAACAGTGGGGGCGCCGCCCCTTGGGGGGGGGCGCGTATCCCCACATCTACCAGCTGATGCTGCAGACCAGTCCTTCTCAAACAGTGGGGGCGCCGCCCCTTAGGGGGGGGCGCGTATCCCCACATCTACCAGCTGATGCTGCAGACCAGTCCTTCTCAAACAGTGGGGCGCCGCCCTTTAGGGGGGGCGCGTGTGACCCCGGAGAACATGCTTTTTGTTGCCGTACTGGAATAAATTGTAATTGCATATATACTACAGTAGGGGGCAGTGGTGCTCTCATTGTCACAGCGTGTTCAGGAAGTATTAGCTATGTTAGCTCAAGAGACGCCACGGAAAAATCCGTAGGATTTAAGGAGGGTGTGCATTGGCCACGGTTACATGATGTTTTTTAATTTGGAATTAATTATTCCGAATTAAATAATTCAGAATTAAACTATTTTCCTTTGAGTTTACATGGAAATAGTAATTCTGAATTGAGGTTTACATGGAAAACACGTTTGATCGGCTTTATCCAATTCCTCTTACATCTTTACATATTTACGTATTAGCATCCTTTTTGGATTTGTTTTGATTTTATTTTTGAAGCAGCAGCACGACAACATTTAACCTGGCCGCTACAACTTTGAAAAGCTCACAATTTTTATGTTTCCTGCCATCTGTTCTTTTAATTATTTCCAGTTCCTCCAAGCTATTTATTAAATAAATCGTCTCTGCTCTTGAACACCGTTTACTGCGTGCTGCCATCTTGAAACTTTGTTTTGAAAACAAGCCGAGCGTGGAATATTAGCGTCATCGCGACAGACGGGCAAGAGAACTAGCATGCGCAGAAAGACGGGAATTAATTTAAAGAGGAATGAGTGTAAACATGACCGCGGAATTATTTAATTAGGAATTAAAATCAGAATAAACCAGCCACTTACTTCAGAATTAAGTTTAATTCGGAATTGACATTTTCATATGGAATTAGGTGTTTACATGGTAACTTTTATACGGATTTAACTTTAATTCTGAATAAAGAGGAATTAAACTTCCCATGTAAACGCACTGAAAGTAAATCTATACACGCTGGGCTGCTGTTGATGCTCACTACACTTTTCATCTAACCTCGTTTTCATTCTGCCGTCCCACAACACACACACTACATTACCCATAAGGCCACACCATTACCCATAAGGCCACCTTCTTAAAGGAGCCAGGCTGGCTCACAGCATTTCTTGGCTGTGAGAGAACGCGCCCAACATCCTGTGATGTTTCCGTGATTTTTTTCTTGATTGTTTTATTATATTATATATTTCTGAAAAATCCACGAATAGCTAAAACCGCGGAAATGAAAGAGCGAATTGGCGAGGGATCACTGTAATTCTTTCTTTATTGTTTCCTTTAATGTTAATAAGGATAGAGTGTTATGCAGAGGTGGACTTAGAACTATTTTATAGACAAATGATACTATTTATAGTTGGGGGTGAAATGTTTTCTTCATCTTCTTCTTCAGCGCAGAAGAAAATAATTAAGAACCACTGTTGTAGACGAACCTGATTTTTAGTCAGACACGTGCTCGTGAAACACCTGTTACCTGATGTCATATAGACAAACGCTCCAAAAGATTTATTTACATAAACACATGCTGTTGATGGTCTCAGTCAAGGAGCCGAGATGTCAATCAAATATGTTTGTCTGAGATGCCTCCCGCATCTCAGGAGCCAGGAGGGTCAGAGAGATCCAGCTGTGGTCCAGCTGTAGCTGTGTTATTTATTTAGTCAGACTGGAGATGCCAAACAATTTTAGACTGGAGATTATTGTTGTATTTTTATGACCTGGTAAGAACCGGATGAATCCGGAGGATTTCTTTACGACGTGACCGTATCTTATCAAACGATCCATGAGAAGACTGATTATTTGTCCAGATGTTGGTTCTTATTCAGATGTTTCCGTCTCCGTCTCAGGCTCAGAGGTGTGTGACGGAGTTAAAGTCCCAGGTGAACCGCCTGGAAGCTGAGGTCGAAGAGCAGCGCACCCACAAACAGATGGCCATGGTTGAAAACGAGCAGCTGCGGATGGAGGTGGAAACTCTACGGAGCGCCAACGTCGCCAACGTCGGCGCTCAGATCGGCTTCAAGGAGGCGGACGGTGAGTTTGGTTTGGTCTCCACTTTAAGGGCTCGTAAATGTGGAGTCGGATGTGGCTGAAAGGGTTTTCGTGCCGTCGCCTCTGCGCAGGTAGAGCTCAGGCGGCGGAGCTTCGTTTCTGTCAACTTAAAGAGAGACACGCGGAGTTGGTTAGCAGCCACGCGGATCTCATGAAGAAGGTAAATCCCGCTCGATTCCCGCCCAGACACCGTTTTTGTTGCAGTGAAATAAGTCTCTGCGCCCGTTTGTCCAGAACGCAGAAACGGCGAAGGCGCTGTCGAGTAGCAGACTGGATCAGGACGACCTGAGGAGAACCCGGCAGCAGCTGGAGGCCGAGCTGGAACACCTGCGACAGGAGAACAGGAGCAGGGTGAGGCTGCTTCCCGCCGTAACTCACCGCCGCCGTAACTCACCGTCTCCGTAACTCACCGTCTCCGTAACTCACCGTCGCCGTAACTCACCGTCTCCGTAACTCACCGTCTCTGTAACTCACCGTCTCTGTAACTCACCGTCTCCGTAACTCACCGTCTCCGTAACTCACCGTCTCCGTAACTCACCGTCTCCGTAACTCACCGTCTCTGTAACTCACCGTCTCCGTAACTCACCGTCTCTCTCTCTCTCCGTAACTCGTCTCCGTAACTCACCGTCTCCGTAACTCACCGTCTCCGTAACTCACCGTAACTCACCGTCTCGTAACTAACTCACCGTCTCCGTAAACTCACCGTCTCTGTAACTCACCGTCTCCGTAACTCACCGTCTCCGTAACTCACCGTCTCCGTAACTCACCGTCTCCGTAACTCACCGTCTCCGTAACTCACCGTCTCCGTAACTCACCGTCTCCGTAACTCACCGTCTCCGTAACTCACCGCCGCCGTAACTCACCGCCGCCGTAACTCACTATCTCCGTAACTCACCGTCTCAGTAACTCACCGTCTCCGTGACTCACCGTCTCCGTAACTCACCGTCTCCGTGACTCACCGTCTCCGTAAATCACCGTCTCCGTGACTCACCGTCTCCGTGACTCACCGTCTCCGTAACTCGCCGTCTCCGTAACTCGCCGTCTCCGTAACTCGCCGTCTCCGTAACTCGCCGTCTCCGTAACTCGCCGCCGCCGTAACTCACCGCCGCCGTAACTCACCGCCGCCGTAACTCACCGTCTCCGTAAATCACCGCCGCCGTAACTCACCGCCGCCGTAACTCACCGCCTCCGTAACTCACCGTCTCCGTAACTCGCCGTCTCCGTAACTCGCCGTCTCCGTAACTCGCCGTCTCCGTAACTCGCCGCCGCCGTAACTCACCGTAACTCACCGCCGTAACTCACCGCCGCCGTAACTCACCGTCTCCGTAAATCACCGCCGCCGTCGTAACTCCGCCGCCGTAACTCACCGTCTCCGTAACTCACCGTCTCCGTAACTCAACCGTAACTCGTCGCCGTAACTCACCGTCTCCGTAACTCGCCGTCTCCGTAACTCGCCGTCTCCGTAACTCGCCGTCTCCGTAACTCGCCGTCTCCGTAACTCGCCGTCTCCGTAACTCGTCTCCGTAACTCGCCGTTCCGTAACTCGCCGTCTCAGTAACTCACCGTCTCCGTAACTCACCGTCTCAGTAACTCACCGTCTCCGTAACTCACCGTCCGTAACTCACCGTCTCCGTGACTCACCGTCTCCGTAACTCACCGTCTCCGTAATTCACCGTCTCCGTAATTCACCGTCTCCGTAATTCACCGTCTCCGTAACTCACCGTCTCCGTAACTCACCGTCTCCGTAACTCACCGTCTCCGTAACTCACCGCCTCCGTAACTCACCGTCTCCGTAACTCACCGTCTCCGTAACTCACCGCCGCCGTAACTCACCGTGTCTGTAACTCACCGTCTCCGTAATTCACCGTCTCCGTAACTCACCGTCTCCGTAACTCACCATCTCCATAACTCACCGTAACTCACCGTCTCCGTAACTGACCGTCTCCGTAACTGACCGTCTCCGTAACTGACCGTCTCCGTAACTGACCGTCTCCGTAACTCACCGTCTCCGTAACTCACCGTCTCCGTAACTCACCGTCTCCGTCACCGTCTCCGTAACTCACCGTCTCGTAACTCACCGTCTCCGTAACTCACCGTCTCCGTAACTCACCGTCTCCGTAAACTCACCTCGTAACTCACCGTCTCCGTAACTCACCGTCTCCGTAACTCACCGTCTCCGTAACTCACCTCCGAACTCACTCCGTAACTCACCGTCTCCGTAACTCACCGTCTCCGTAACTCACCGTACTCACCTCCGTAACTCACCGTCTCGTAACTCCGTAACTCACCGTCTCCGTAACTCACCGTCTCCGTAACTCACCGTCTCCGTAACACACCGTCTCCGTAACTCACCGTCTCCGTAACTCACCGTCCGTAACTCGTCTCGTAACTCACCGTCTCCGTAACTCACCGCCGCCGTAACTCACCGCCGCCGTAACTCACCGTCTCCGTAACTCACCGTCTCCGTAACTCACCGCCGCTCGTAACTCACCGCCGTAACTCACCGTCTCGTAACTCAACTCACCGTCTCTGTAACTCACCGTCTCTGTAACTCACGTCTCGTAACTCACCGTCTCTGAACTCACCGTCTCTGTAACTCACCGTCTCGCTGTAACTCACCGTCGCCGTAACTCACCGTCTCAGTAACTCACCGTCTCCGTAACTCACCGTCTCCGTAACTCACCGCCGCCGTAACTCACCGCCGCCGTAACTCACTATCTCCGTAACTCACCGTCTCAGTAACTCACCGTCTCCGTGACTCACCGTCTCCGTAACTCACCGTCTCCGTGACTCACCGTCTCCGTAAATCACCGTCTCCGTGACTCACCGTCTCCGTGACTCACCGTCTCCGTAACTCGCCGTCTCCGTAACTCGCCGTCTCCGTAACTCGCCGTCTCCGTAACTCGCCGCCGCCGTAACTCACCGCCGCCGTAACTCACCGCCGCCGTAACTCACCGTCTCCGTAAATCACCGCCGCCGTAACTCACCGCCGCCGTAACTCACCGCCTCCGTAACTCACCGTCTCCGTAACTCGCCGTCTCCGTAACTCGCCGTCTCCGTAACTCGCCGCCGCCGTAACTCACCGCCGCCGTAACTCACCGCCGCCGTAACTCACCGTCTCCGTAAATCACCGCCGCCGTAACTCACCGCCGCCGTAACTCACCCGTAACGCACCGTCTCGTAACCGCCGTCTCCGTAACTCCGTCTCCGTAACTCGCCGTCTCCGTAACTCGCCGTCTCCGTAACTCGCCGTCTCCGTAACTCGCCGTCTCCGTAACTCGCCGTCTCCGTAACTCGCCGTCTCCGTAACTCGCCGTCTCCGTAACTCGCCGTCTCAGTAACTCACCGTCTCCGTAACTCACCGTCTCAGTAACTCACCGTCTCCGTGACTCACCGTCTCCGTAACTCACCGTCTCCGTAACTCACCGTCTCCGTAATTCACCGTCTCCGTAATTCACCGTCTCCGTAATTCACCGTCTCCGTAACTCACCGTCTCCGTAACTCACCGTCTCCGTAACTCACCGTCTCCGTAACTCACCGCCGCCGTAACTCACCGTCTCCGTAACTCACCGCCGCCGTAACTCACCGTCTCTGTAACTCACCGTCTCCGTAATTCACCGTCTCCGTAACTCACCGTCTCCGTTCACTCACCATCTCCATAACTCACCGTAACTCACCGTCTCCGTAACTGACGTCTCCGTAAACTGACCGTCTCCGAACTGACCGTCTCCGTAACTGACCGTCTCCGTACACGTCTCCGTACTCACCGTCTCCGTAACTCACCGTCTCCGTAACTCACCGTCTCCGTAACTCACCGTCTCCGTAACTCACCGTCTCCGTAACTCACCGTCTCCGTAACTCACCGTCTCCGTAACTCACCGTCTCCGTAACTCACCGTCTCCGTAACTCACCGTCTCCGTAACTCACCGTCTCAGTAACTCACCGTCTCCGTAACTCACCGTCTCAGTAACTCACTCACCGTCTCCGTAACTCACCGTCTCCGTAACTCACCGTCTCCGTAACTCACCGTCTCCGTAACTCACCGTCTCACCGTAACTCACCGTCTCCGTAACTCACCGTCTCCGTAACTCACCGTCTCCGTAACTCACCGTCTCCGTAACTCACCGTCTCCGTAACTCACCGTCTCCGTAACTCACCGTCTCCGTAACTCACCGTCTCCGTAACTCACCGTCTCCGTAACTCACCGTCTCTGTAACTCACCGTCGCCGTAACTCACCGTCTCCGTAACTCACCGTCTCTGTAACTCACCGTCTCTGTAACTCACCGTCTCTGTAACTCACCGTCTCTGTAACTCACCGTCTCTGTAACTCACCGTCTCTGTAACTCACCGTCGCTGTAACTCACCGTCGCCGTAACTCACCGTCTCCGTAACTCACCGTCTCCGTAACTCACCGTCTCCTTAACTCACCGTCTCCTTAACTCACCGTCTCCGTAACTCACCGTCTCAGTAACTCACCGTCTCAGTAACTCACCGTCTCCGTAACTCACCGTCTCCGTAACTCACCGCCGCCGTAACTCACCGTCTCCGTAACTCACCGCCGCCGTAACTCACCGTCTCCGTAACTCACCGCCGCCGCCGCGGCCAACGCTCTTTACTGATGATGCGTCTCTTCTCCTGATCAGCTGAGTCAGCAGCAGCAGGAGGTCGACCGTCTGAATAAGGAGCTGCTGGAGCAGAGAGCTGAGCTGGCCCTGCTGCACAGCTCTCTGGAGGATAAAGAGACGGTAACAGCGAACGTAACACACACTCAGACACACACTCAGACACACACTCAGACACACACTCAGACACACACCTGAGCTGCCGGAGCCTTCAGGCCTTCAACAAACATCTAAACCAGACTTTAGGTCTAAAAAGTTTAAATGTTCTTCAGGAAGGGTCTCAGATCAGCAGCAGCCTGGCGGCGCTGCAGGCAGAGCGAGATGTGCTGCTTCGCTCCGCCAGAGAAAAAGACGCAGAACTTTCCTCCCTGAGGCAACGGGCCCAGCAGAACCAGAGCACCGCGGACCTGGAGAAGAACCGGGCCGACCGGGAGCTGGAGTCCCTGAGAGCTCAGCTGCAGCAGCAGGTACGAGGGGACGTCAGGGAAGGTTGAGAGGGAGCGCGGATAGGGCTGTAGCGATACGCTAATCTCACGATACGATACACGATATTCAGCTCACGATACGATATATATCGATATTCATCTTACATTTACATCATTTTCCGAAAGATTTTAAAGGGACAAAGTGACAAAGCCCTAGAAGCTCTCTTCTAGGGCTGTAGCGATACTAGGGGTGAGTATTGTCAAGGACCTTGCAATACGATATGCATCATGATACTTAGGGCACGATACGATATTGTCACAATCTCGTGATATCTCGATATATTGCGATATTCTACGCAGCTAATATCAAAATTAAAAATAGATGAAAAATCAAGTTGCTGTATATGTTCATCAGATGATATTGATCATTCAGAGGACAAATTGAGGCAAAACTATTTGCTTCAAAACAACCTATTTATTGTTTATTATTAGTGTTTTTGCACATTTAAGTGAATGAATGAATTTTCCTAAAAAATCGATATTAGGAGCTGAAAATTCAATATTATATCGGGTGCCCGAAAATCGCGATATATCGTCAAGACGATTTTTTTTCACACCCTTAAGCGATACACTAATCTGACAATGCGATACATGATATTCAGCTCAGAATACGATATATATCGATATTCATCTTACAATACATTCACATCATTTTCTGAAAGATTTTAAAGGGACAAAGTGATTTTGGTGACATCTTGTGAGTGTTCCAATGACTTTGTTTGAATTAATTGAACTGAAAGCATCAATTACACATTATATGGCTGACAGGCAGCTTGTAAATGCTGGACAAAATGAATAAAAGATTTGTTGAGAAAAATAGTTTCATTTATTTAAACAGTGCAAATTGTTGCTTGCAAGCTTTTAAAGGTGGGACACGGGGGTTTAGGAAGAAGCTTTAAATATCGATACCCATGGCTAAAAAATCAATACTCTCTGGGGAATTAAAATATCGATATATATCGCAGAATCGATATAATCACTCAGCTCTATTCTGTTCATTTCCTCAGAAGGACTTTTTTTTTATTAATTGGCATTAGATAAAAATTTAATTTTGGGTTGAATTGGAATCAAATTGATGATAATGGCGTTAAGATTAGGGGTGTGAAAATAAATTGATTTGGCGATGTATCGTGATATTTGGCCGCCCAATATAATATCGATTTTTTTTTTAGGAAAATTCATTAATTGACTTAAATGTGCAAAAACAATAATAATAAACAATAAATAGGTTGTTTTGAAGCGAATAGTTTTGACTCAATTTGTCCTCTGAATGATCAATATTACCTGATGAACATATACAGCAACTTGATTTTTCATCTCTACTTTTAATATTGATATTAACTGGGTAGAATATCGCAATATATTGTGATATCGCTATAATCGTGATAATATCGTATCGTGAAGCAAGTGTCATGATACATATCGTATTATATTGGGACACAGGGGGTTTTGAAAGAAGCTTAGAATATCAATACCCGTGGCTGAAAAATCAATACTCTCTGGGATAATAAAATATCGATATATATCGCAGAATTGATAAAATCGCTCAGCTCTAAAGGGCCGTGTATACTCTCGCGGCAATGTGTCGACCGTCAGCTTGTCGCAGAGATGCCGCCGTCACTTTTGATTTATACTAGCGCGGTCTCCGCTATGTTATTCCACGCCACAACACAAGAGCGACAATCATGAACTAGCTAAACTTACTAAACTTTATCTCTTGCGTTTTTCCACTTCCTCACCGTCTCGGCCGTATCCAGACCCACATTCATCGCTATCTCCCTCCATGAATTACTAGAATATGTGCTGTCTTTGTAGCGTGGAGAACCAGAATCGTACAGATGTGGGTACTTCCTCATTTCTTCGATGACGCGGATGTAGAATTGACCAATCAGAGGGCTCCTTTCTCTCCTCTCTGCGACACTGTCTGCGTCGACCTACATATGTTGGGGAGGTGCACCAGGAGTGTCTGTGTGCAGGGTGTGGGGGGGCATCTCTGCATCGTCTGCCACTACCACTATTATCATCACCACTCTCCTTATCTTAGTCCAGCTCAAGTCCTCCCGCGGGAGAGAAAACGCCAGCTAAGTCCCATCACCCAGGACCTGACTGGCCCGAGAGGGCGCTTTGTATTTTGTATGTAAAAAGTTGAAGTTGTGCTTTATTTTGGGTTCTTGCAGCTGGCCATCAACACAGAGCAGAAGCTGGAGATCGACAGGCTGAAGCGAGAGCTGGACTCCACCAGAGCGGAGCTGACGCGAGCTAACGGCCTGCTGCAGAGCAAAGAGCTGGTGGGGGGGATTTCTGATTTCTGATTTCTGATTTCACCGCTGGTTCCAACTGGCTCATTAACGCCGTTTCTCCTCAGAGCGGCACCCAGCTGAGCAGCTCGCTGGCGGGGCTGCAGGCGGAGAGGGAGGCGCTGCTGCGCTCGGTTCGGGAGCGGGAGGCCGAGCTGAGCTCCCTCAGGAACCAGGCCCAGCTCCAGCAGAGCTCCCTGGAGCAGGAGAGGCAGCGGACCGGGGTGGAGCTGGGGGGCTTACGGGCCCAGCTGCAGAACCAGGTGCCGTCTCCGCCTCCTCCCGCCTTCTGCTGTGAAACTTACTAAAAAAGTAAAAAGTTAGTGACGGGATTGTGGTTGTGGGCTCAGGCCTGTCGGGAAGGTGAGCTGACCCAGAGGCTGCAGGAGGAGCAGTTCAGTCTGCTGCAGTGTGCAGTGGTGGAGGCTGAGGGCATCATACTGGACGCTGTGGCCAAACTGGACGACCCCGTACACGTCCGCTGCATCTGCTCTCCTGGTAAACTCTCCTTTTTTTACATATTCATCTTTTTAAACTTCATCAGGCAGCGCGGCCGAGTTCAAACAGAGAGGAGCAACAGTTCAGAAGCAATCAAGTTCTTCTTTAGTGCAGTTACGTCTTCAGACTGTGGGGGGCGGCCTTACGCCAAAGCTACGTCCAGTCTGTCAAGAAAAGAACGACACCGAAGAAGGAGAAGACTTAGAAGAAGAATAAGATAATATAAATATATATAACGAAGACAGTAAGATAGTTTTGTAACATTTATATCTTTATTAACGACGAAAGTACTTACATTTGAAGCTCGTTCTTTTTGGCGCCATCCTTTTCGAAGACGTTTTGGCAAAAATACGCAATGCCCTCTGGGTAGCTCTTACTTGCAAGGGTGGTGCCGGAGAATCTCAATATTGAGGGCGATACAGCCCTCAAACTTTTCCCTCAATTTGACGTTCTTAGAATCGGGACAGAACTTGGATTTAGCGGGAGTGCGCATTTTTGAGATTGAGGGTTGAGATTGAGGGTTAAGGGAGCCGTGTTTACTCTCACGTCAATGTGTCGCCGTCACTTTTGATTTATACTCGCGCGGTCGCCGCTATGTTATTCCACGCCACAACGCAAGAGCGACAATCACGAACTGGCTAAACTTACTAAACTTATCTCTTGCGTTTTTCGCCCTCAAAATTGAGATTCTCCGGCACCACCTTTAGAAAGTAAGGGACTACCCAGAAGGCACTGGGTAATTTAGCCAAGACTTCTTCGAAAAGGATGGCGACAAAAAAAGCTAACTACAAATAAAAGTATCTTCATAGTTCTTAAAGATATAAATGTTACAAAACCATCTTATTGTCTTTGTTTGAGACTTTTTTCATGGATTAACATCGTTGTTGCTTAACATTTATTTTTTTACTTTACGATGTTTGCTGCCGGACCGACGGTCCCGGTCAGCTTCACGTTACTTGTTTACCTTGTTGTGTAGCGACGGAGGACTGAATAATGTTTCCTCTATTGTGTTATTTGCTAATATTATTTAGAGAATATACGGCGCTCTTTTCAATGTTATCCCTGAGTCATTTCAGGGAATACAGAGACAACACGGCTCTGATTAGAGGTGTTCGGAACAACCCAAAAACCCGAGGTTCCGACCCGACCTGAATCTGGTCTCGGTTCCATTCAAAAGACGTGACTCCAGGTTCGGGTCTGAATCGGTACAGTTAGTCTCGGGTCCGGTCGGTGCTCTATGACAGGCTGGGTCCACGTTTACTCCAGAGAGGTAAAGATATTGGCGGTGGCAGCTAATGTCAGGACTCGGGGCAGTTAAATTAATTATTCATTAACGTGGCGTGTTTGTCATGAAACAACCGTGTTGCCGTAGCGTGTTATTAGCGTGTTATTAGCGGTTTGCCCGGCAGCTGTAAAGCACAACGGATCACCAACATGACAATGCTGGATGAGAGAACATATTCACGACACGTCCTGACCGGTGTAGGCTATTAGCGTTAGCGGTTGCTACCAATAGCATCTGTATCCACAAAGAAAATAACGACGTGGATTTATTGTTGTTTATTGTTGTTATTGTTGTTTCCATCACGTAGCCTATGTAGCAACTGAACCGGGTAGAAGAAGACAACTTTAGGTAAGAAAATCAAGTTTTATTCAACCTCGGTTTGGTTCGTGGTCGGAAACTAAAGACTCGGGTCAGGTTGGTTCCGGGTCCAAATATTGCGGGTCCATTCGGGCTCGGACCTCTGGACTGATGATAATAGCTCACGTCGGGTCAGTTTCGGGTCGAATTTTCACAGATCCATTCGGGTTCGGGTCCATGAAAGTGGACCCGTGAAGACCTCTAGCTCTGATACTTTTTAATCTGAAGACGTAACTCCACTTGAGGGGTGTCCCATTTCTAAGTCACTAATAGTCCTGACACTTACTTTCAAGGGTTGAGATTGAGGGTCAAGGCAGGAATTGGAATTCACCCCAAATCTTCTATTTTCTGTGTGCTTCGGTGAGCACCGTGTCAGAGCAGATCAATGCTCCAGAGATGACTCAGCAGTTCTTCTTCTCCTGTCAGACTACCTGGTGAACCGAGCTGAGGTCACTCTGGGGTCCATTGACAAGATGCAGCAGAGCCACCTGGTCTACCTGGGAAACGTGAACGGTAAGACGGAGTTCGGTTGTGTTCGTTTTTTTTTGGCTAACTCGGACGGCCCTTAGCTGACGTCGTCGTATCCTCCCCAGACGCCAGCGGCTTGTTGAGGGCCGTCACACAGTTTTCCCACCTCGCCGCCGACACGATCGTCAACGGAGCGGCGACGTCGCACTCCGGCCCCCATCGATCAGGCCGACGGTAAGCTCCGCCCACGACAGCCACGGCTTTTAGGACCCAACCAGCGACAGTCAGGATGTTTTTCGTTTGTCCGCTGCAGGCTTGAGCGACAGCTGTCGGGAATGCGCCAACCACTGCCTCCAGTTCTTGAAGGATCTGAAGTTTCAGGCCAGCATCCAGCGGGCCGACCCGTCTGCGATACGCTACATCGTCCAACGCATCCTCACCGTGGCGCAGGTCGGGCGGAGCTCGTAAAATCCACCAGGAGGCGCCGTTTTGTCTCGTCGATGGTCCGTAACTCTGTGATTCTTGCTCAGGACCTGCGTCCGAAAGGACACGACGTGCTGAGAGAAGAGCTGGGGAGCGTGGTGGACAAGGAGATGGTCGCCACGTCGACCGCCATTGAAGAGGCCGTGCTGCGAATGGACGTAAGAACAAACACGAACCAGCCCCCGGTGGTTAACTCGACTCGTCCTGACATGAATCCACCCGGCGACGTTGACGCGTCCGTGTCCTTTTACGTTTCGCAGGAGATTCTGAGCCAAGCGAAGAAAGACACCAGTGGGGTCAAACTGGAGGTCAATCAGAGGTAGCGCTCTGGATCACGTCACGCTCTCGTCCATCACGGAGCGTAACGGGACTGACTCTGTCCATTTCTTTTTCAACAGCATCCTGGGATCCTGTTCGGACCTGATGAAGGTAAGAAGTCTCTTGTGAAACCCTTGACTGTGAACCCTCAACTAGGGGTGCACGATAACTATCGGCCCGATAGCTATCGGCCCGATAGCTATCGTGCACTGCTACTGTGAGCCCTCAACTGGGGGTGCACGATAGCTATCGGCCCGATAGCTATCGTGCACCGCTACTGTGAACCCTCAACGGTCAAACGCTCACCGAGTTTCTCTCCGTCACGTCCAGGCGGTTCATATCCTGGTGACGGCTGCCACCGACCTGCAGAAGGACATCGTGGAAGGAGGCAGGGTGAGTTGGGTCGTCCACCAAACCTCACGGCTCGTTGTATTAGCTATGGGACATCTGGACGGGGCTGGAAAGGGAGCTTTCGTCTTCTGTCTTCGATTTTTGGGTTTAGATTCAGCTGTGTGTGATTTTACGTGTAGGTCTGGTAATCTCCTCACCCGTCCTTCCTACAGGGGGCGGCGTCTGTTACCGAGTTTTACGCCAAGAACTCGCGCTGGACTGAAGGACTCATCTCCGCCTCCAAGGCTGTCGGCTGGGGCGCCACGCAGCTGCTGTAAGTACCCGACGCCGCCGGCGGGTCGGCGACGCTCGTCAGGACGCGCAGCTGTGTGACGGTTTTTTTTTGGAATCTTCCCTCTCAGAGACTCGGCCGACCGCGTCGTGGGCGAAAAGGGAACGTACGAGGAGCTCATCGCCTGCTCGCACGAGATCGCCGCTAGCACCGCTCAGCTGGTTGCGGCCTCCAAGGTACAAGCACAAGTCAAGACGGGAGTATTTTTTAACGTCTTTGCGAGCATTGAAGTTGACAGGAAGTGATGCAGTTCAGCTCGCTCAAATGCTTCTCTATGACCCGACATTCTTTGGGGGAAGACGTCCCGCTAGGACGTGATTCGGTAAATGCGTGAGACGTGTCCCGAATGTCGTTCCAGGTGAAGGCCGACCGCAACAACAAGAAGCTCTACACGCTGCAGCAGGCCTCGCGGCACGTCAACGACATGGCCGCCGTGGTCGTCACCTCCACCAAACACGGGCAGCGGCAGATCTCTGACCACGGTGAGGAGAGAGACTCGGGGACGTTCCAGGAAACGGAGACGCTGACTCGTCAGAATATATCGTATCGTGAGCCGATTATCGTGTATCGTATTGCTACATTAGCGTATCGCTACAGCGCTAGCGGAGAGCTTTAGAGACCGTTTACCATTGATGGAGCTCAGATTCATTTATATTAGTAACTTTCAGGCAGAGGTGCTTCGCAGAATAAATAACGTGGAGTTAAGATGTTTATTCTGGACTGAATCGGTCGCTGGTGTGGAGGAACTGGACCAGTAGAGATGTAGACAACACCAGTCACAACTGACTTCAGTTTCGCTTGAATTTAAAAGTATAAAATAACAGGTTTGCTTCAGTAACTGTAAAGTATCAGTAAACTCTGGTGGATCCTTTTACGTCACTTCTTCCATAAAGACTTTAACCCAGAGGGATTTAATCCGTCGCTGTAAATACTGAGAGGTTTCTACAGATTCAGTTTGATCCGTTTGTCTTTCTCAGGTGTGATGGACTTCTCAGGAATGTCTCTGATCAAACTGAAGACGGAGGAGATGGAGGCTCAGGTGAGACTGAAACCATCTACCTGGTCGTCTCTGAGGACGCCAGCGACGGAAATGATGTCACTGCTGCAGGGGGAGCTGAAGGAATCAGGGAAAGGTAAAGGAAGGAAGGAAGGAAGGAAAAAGGAAGAAGGAAGAAGAAAGGAAAAGGAAGGAAGGAAAGAACCTTCCGAAGGAAAGGCCGAACGGAGGAAGCCTTCCCCGAAGGACCGGAACCCCTCCTAAGGCCGGCCGGACCGAAGGAAACCTTCCGGAAGGTCCCGCATTATTCCTTCCCTCCGGGCCAAAAGGAAGGCGACCTTCCTTCCCGCCTTCCTTCTCCCTCGACTACCCGGAAAAAGGAAGGAATTGCAAATAGAAAAGGAAGGAAGGACCGAGAAGGGAAGCAGACAGGAAGAAAGGAACTATAAGGAAGGAGGGGAAGGGAAGGAAGGCCCTCCGAAAGGAAAAGGCAAGGAAGGGAAAGGGGAAGGAAGGAAAGAAGAAAGGCGAAGAAAGGGAAGGGGAAGGGAATGAAGGCCGGCCAAGGATCCCGGCCAGAACCAGGGCCCAAAGGCCGGAGAAAGAGGAGGGGGAAGGAAGGGGGGAAGGCCGTAAGGAAGGGGGCCCGAAGGCCGGCCGGAGGAAGGAAGGAAGGGGGAAGGCACCGCAGGAACCGGCCGGAAAGCAGGAAGGAAGGAAGGAAACGGAAGGAAAGGAAGGGAACCGGAAGGGGGCCTCCGGAAGGAAGGAAGGAAAGGAACCGGAAGGGGAGGCAGGAAGGAAAGGAAGGGGAAAGAAGGAAGGAAGGCCGAAGGAAGGAAGGGAAGGAAGAAAGGGGAAGGGAGGAAAGAAGGAAGGAAAGGAGGAAGGAAGGAAAGGAAGGAAGGGGGAAAAGGGGTCCGAAAGAAAGGACCAAAAGGGGTGGGAAAAAAACGAAGGCCATGGGAAAAGGTGGGGGGAAAAGGAAGGAATTCCTTGAATTAAGGAACCTCCTTCCTTTCTAAATCCTTTATTCCTTCCTTCCCTCCTACCTTCCTTTTTCCCTCCTTCCTTCCTTCCTTCCTTCCTTCCTTCCTTCCTTCCTTCCTTCCTCCCCTTCCTTTTTTCCTCCTTCCTTCCTTCCTTCCTTCCCTCCTTCCCTCCTTCCTTCCTTCCATGTTCACCAGAAGGTTCTGTAGATGGACAAGTGTGAAGAAAATGAAAATCATTGCATCACTCACACACACACACACACAACCACCCTGTTGTGATTGGCTCGGTACATTTTGAACCAAAGGAAACCCTGTAGATGAGAGCGGTACCAGGTCCAGTTCACTAGACGGACAGATGTGTCTGGAAACATGAGCTTCTACTGAGGAAGAGTTGATTACAGACGCTCCTGTTTCTGACCAGATTTAATGAGAAAGAGAAAATATATTCGTCTGTGAGCTTGAAGGAACATTTCTGCTCGGCCACCATGTTGAACGTCACCGACTAAAGTCTCGTTCTCTCTGAATCCTTCAGGTCAAAGTCCTGCAGCTGGAGAACCAGCTGGACCAGGAGCGGGTCCGGCTCGGGGAGCTGAGGAAGAGGCACTACGAGCTCGGCGGGTCCGCCGCCGACGGAGCCGACGGCGCCGACGGCTTCCCGCCGCCGCCGCCCCCCACGCTGCTCGACTCCACGCCGCTGCCCCCGTCCTTCTCACTGATACAGCCCTACGCCAACACCCAGGGCCTCGCGCAGGCCACGCCCCCCTTCACACCTGCTCAGTCTTACACGCCAACCAACACGTACACTCACACCTACACACCGTCTCACACCGGCGCACCGTCTCACACCGGCGCACCGTCTCACACCTACACACCGTCTCACACCGGCGCACACCGTCTCACACCGGCGCACCCTCGCAGCCCTTCATCCCTCCTCAGCCTTTTATTCAAACGTACGGCTCACACCTGACGCAGGGGTCACGCCCAGGCTCCGCCTCATTCTCAGCCCTCGCCGCTCCCATCGGGCCTCCATCAGCCCAGACCTCCCTCCCAGAACCAGACGTCCCTCCAGAGCCCGGCGGAGTCGAGCAGAACCGCCCCAAAGAAACCAAACATCTTCGTCAAATCAGGGAACCGGCTGAAGAACGCGGTGAGTCTCAGACTAACAGAATTAATTAATTCAGCCGAGTTTATGAATCTAAAAGAGCGTTTCTGGTTTTTTACAGTTCAAACGAGGCGAAACTGGATCAGGAGAGTCTGGAAGCTGAACCGGAAGAATTTAGCTTTCACTTCAGAAACAGCGATTTAAATCTGTTTCTGAGAAACGTTTCAGCTCAGAATTAGCGCTAGCTCGTGCTAATGAGAGATTCTTTACTAAATAAATCAGAAGTTGGTATTTTTGTGATCACACGAAGGCCTGTAATTATTTCAGTAATTTAATAAAAATATGAAAATGGTCTCATTTTGTTTTTCAGTCCTGTTGATCTGTTGGTTTTTGTTTTTACTGATTTATTTTTGAACCGTTTATCACGCTGCTCGCTACCTCCAAGGACCTGGATGCTTCTGTGGGTCAACTTAAGACCTGCACTGCTGCCACGTGATTGGCTGCTTGAGTAACTGCCTGGCAGCCGCTGGACAGGAAGGATATTAAGTGGAGAGTGATAATAAACACTCCTTATAACTGCGTTCAAAATAATTAAAACATGAATCAACACGTGGGATTTGGTTTTGTTGTTAAATTTATTCTTACAGCGACCTCATCCGTCTGTTATTTCAGTCATGCGCAGTAAGAACTGCAGTCTCACCGCTATGGAAGTTCCCTCTGAGAGCGACTCCCGGTTGGACCAGAGAGGAGCGGTGTCAAGTTACACGGAGGCACGCCGGAAACAGAAACCGCCCCCTTCAGAATAAAAGCACCAGGCTCCAAACTGAACGGACGCCTCACTGACAGAACTAAAACTAACAAGTTTAACCAAAAGAGAAAACTGTGTCACAATTTAAAAAGTAAATCATTGTATAGGTTTCTAGAGTATAAATTAATGAAATCAGTAAAATCTACCTTACTTATAAATAAAACTGTTTAAGCAGTATTTTGTTACGTATTTACAGTCTTTTTTTCATACTACTACAATTTATTAGTTTTATTGTGGATTAAAAACTAATCCTTGACTACAAAATGAAAACTATTTACTTGATATTAAATTCAGTAAATATTTGTGTGTGTGTTTCTAAGGGGACCTTAAAAATATTTTGGGAAATTTTGAAGCATTATTGATATATATATATATATATATATACACAGTCATGGAAAAAATTATTAGACCACCATTTTTTCTTCACTTTCTTGTTCATTTTAATACCTGGTACCACTAAACGTCATCATGTGACTAAAACAGACAGAAAAGAAAACACTGAATGCATAAAAGCAGTGTTTTTGGCAGTACAACGCCATAGCTATTGATGTAAAAACTTAAGTGATTTAGGTTATAATCAAGAAAACCATGGAAAATGGTAAGATATCAGCTCTTAAATAAAACTCTTATGAGCAATCTTTGTGGTTATCGTTATGTTTGTCCAAACAAATGTACCTTTAGTTGTACCAGGCATTAAAATGAACAAGAAACTGAAGAAAACAAGGGTGGTCTAATCATTTTTTCCATGACTGTATATATATATATGTGTGTATATATATATATATATATATATATATATATATATATATATATATATATATATATATATATATATATATATATATATATATATATATATACACACATATATATATATATATATATATATACACACACATATATATATATATATGTGTGCGTGTGTGTGTGTATACTTTATGTATTTCTTCTATTAAGACTAAGACGAATTTTAATAATTAAAAACATATATATATTATTATTATTATAATAATATAGATTTAATTTTTTTTAATTGATTCCCATAGGAGAAATTTACAGGCTAATCTAGGAAAATGTAAAATTATAATATATACCTCAAACAACAGAAACCTGCTCTCACCAACCTCTTTATCAGGTCCGCCTATCCAACTATATAGATATATATATATATATATATATATATATATATATATATATATATATATATATATATATATATATATAGTATATATATATATATATATATATATATATCCCCTCAAACAATCACACGCACACACAGGAAAAAGATTTAAGAATGACTACAGTCATCCAACTGATAAGGCAGGATCAGTACATTCACATCGGCAGTGTAAGTTTTGTTATTCAGTTAGGTTTATCCATTTTGTCGGTCAATAAAGACATAAATGAGCCCCAAATAACCACAAACTCTGTCTGTTTACCGTTGATAATATAGGTCAACCTCTCCAGTCCAAGACCTGTCATCAGCTCCTTCTTCCATAATCCAAGTCATGGGTGACGTCACCCAGAGTTTATTCCAGTTCTTCTTACACCGTCTTTCATGGTGCGGCCTTTATTTTGAAGGTCACCGGAAGTGGCCCGCTATATTCGGACGTAGCAGCCAGCGGCCGCCGCCAGCGTTCAGGGACTCGGTCCGGTGAAACGGAGATGGGACGCTGGCGGTTTCCGACCCAAACAAGTGGATTTGAGGCGCGGACTCGGAAACCAGTGATGGACCAGCGGCGGTCTTAGTGCTCCGCGGCGGCTAGCGGCGACATTTAGCACCGCGCGCGACGCTACAACGGGCGGAGCGCAACTTGTCCGGACCGGGGAAGGAAGTTTGTAGCGGCGGAGGAGGGACGCAGGAAACCGGGGAGGGCCGGAAAACAAACCCCATCCCGACATGGAGGACTCCGTGTCGGCCCTGGAGAAGAACGTGGCCGACCTCACGGTCATGGACGTGTACGACATCGCCGCGGTGGTGGGCCAGGAGTTCGAGCGGATCATAGACCAGCACGGCTGCGAGGCGCTCTCCCGCCTCATGCCCAAGGTGGTGCGCGTGCTGGAGATCCTGGAGGTGATGGTGAGCCGCAGCAGCATCGGCCCGGAGACCGAGGAGCTGCGGCTGGAGCTGGACCGGCTGCGGCTGGAGCGGATGGACCGGCTGGAGAAGGAGAAGAAGCACCGACAGGTGAGCGACAGGTGTCACACCTGAGGGGCCCTTTAAGGGCCCTGGGGAGCAGGGTTATGTTTGTTTTTTAATATTGTGTTGACAGTGTTGGATAATTTGAGTTTTCATTTGAAGAAATATTTGATTTCTTTTAGAAAGTGTCCGGCTGTCCTGATTCGGTTCGGTTCGGTTCATAGTAGAATTCACAACAAGGTCACCTGAGGACACAGAAAACACAAACTTTACAAGCTTAAATATAATCAGATTCAATCAAAACTGTGTTCCAGTCCAGTCTGGGTCATTGATCCAATTAACTCCAACTCTTAAACCGGTAAATTCTGATTGATTGTTGATTTAAATTAACATTTCAGTTGATTCCAGTCCTTAATCCACGTGATAATATAGTTCATTACAGATCTTAACTAGGGGTGAGTATTGGCAAGGACCTCGCAATACGATATGTATCATGATACTTGGGCCAGGATGCAATATTGTCACGTTATTGCGATATATTGCAATATATCACGATATTATCACGATATCACGATGTATTGCGATGTATCGCAATATATTGTGATATTCTACCCAGTTATTATCAAAATTAAAAGTAGAGATGAAAAATCAAGTTGCTGTATATGTTCATCAGATGATATTGATCATTCAGAGGACAAATTGAATTAAAAACTATTTGCTTCAAAACAACCTATTTATTGTTTATTATTAGTGTTTTTGCACATTTAAGTGAATTAATAAATTTTCCCCAAAAAAAAAATCGATATTATGAGCTAAAAAAATCGATATTATACTGGGCAGCCGAATATCGTGATATATCGCCAAATCGATTTTTTTCCACACCCCTAATCTTAACGCCATCATCATCAATTTGATTCCAATTCAACCCAAAATTCAATTTTTGTCATGTAATGCCAATTAATAAAAAAAGTCCATCTGAGGAAATGAACAGACGATTCTGCGATATATATCGATATTTTATTGAGTATCGATTTTTCAGCCGTGGGTATCGATATTCTAAGCTTCTTTCTAAACCCTCGTGTCCCACCTTTAAAAGCTTCCAAGCAACAATTTGCACTGTTTAAATAAATGAAACTATTTTTCTCAACAAATCTTTTATTCATTTTGTCCAGCATTAGCAAGCTGCCTGTCAGCCATATAATGTGTAATTGATCCTTTCAGTTCAATTAATTCAAACAAAGTCATTGGAACACTCACAAGATGTCACCAAAATCACTTTGTCCCTTTAAAATCTTTCAGAAAATGATGTAAATGTATTGTAAGATGAATATCGATATATATCGTATCGTGAGCCGAATATCGTGTATCGTATCGTGAGATTAGCGTATCGCTACAGTCCTAGAACAGACAGCATCAAATCCCCCTGAAGTGACAACGGAAACGAAAAAACCTGGTTAACAGGATTTAAAAAAACAAACACCATCCAGCAGGTTCAGACTCAGGTCCAGACTCAGATCCAGCAGGTCCAGACTCAGGTCCAGACTCAGATCCAGCAGGTCCAGACTCAGGTCCAGACTCAGATCCAGCAGGTCCAGACTCAGGTCCAGACTCAGGTCCAGATCCAGACTCAGGTCCAGACTCAGTCCAGACTCAGTCCAGACTCAGGTCCAGGTCCAGACTCAGGTCCAGACTCAGGTCCAGACTCAGATCCAGACTCAGGTCCAGACTCAGGTCCAGCAGGTCCAGACTCAGGTCCAGACTCAGGTCCAGACTCAGATCCAGACTCAGATCCTGACTCAGGTCCAGACTCAGGTCCTGCAGGTCAAGACTCAGGTCCAGACTCAGGTCTTGCAGGTCCAGACTCAGTCCAGACTCAGATCCAGACTCAGGTCCAGACTCAGGTCCAGACTCAGGTCCAGACTCAGGTCCTGCAGGTCAAGACTCAGGTCCAGACTCAGATCCAGACTCAGATCCAGACTCAGATCCAGACTCAGGTCCAGACTCAGGTCCAGACTCAGGTCCAGACTCAGGTCCTGCAGGTCCAGACTCAGCTCCAGACTCAGCTCCAGACTCAGCTCCAGACTCAGGTCCAGACTCAGCTCCAGACTCAGATCCAGACTCAGGTCCAGACTCAGGTCCTGCAGGTCAAGACTCAGATCCAGACTCAGGTCCAGACTCAGGTCCTGCAGGTCCAGACTCAGCTCTCCAGACCAGACTCAGATCCAGACTCAGGTCCAGACTCAGGTCCAGACTCAGGTCCAGACTCAGGTCCAGACTCAGGTCCTGCAGGTCAAGACTCAGGTCCAGATTCAGGTCCAGACTCAGGTCCAGACTCAGGTCCTGCAGGTCAAGACTCAGATCCAGACTCAGATCCAGACTCAGATCCAGACTCAGATCCAGGCTCAGGTCAAGACTCAGATCCAGACTCAGATCCAGACTCAGATCCAGACTCAGATCCAGGCTCAGGTCCAGACTCAGATCCAGACTCAGATCCAGACTCAGATCCAGACTCAGGTCCAGACTCAGATCCAGACTCAGGTCCAGACTCAGGTCCAGACTCAGGTCCTGCAGGTCAAGACTCAGATCCAGACTCAGATCCAGACTCAGGTCCAGACTGAGGTGGAAGGAGACACCTAAGTCTCACCTCAGGAGACACCAATAATGACATTTACATGCAGAAGAGTTTGTCACGTCAGTGTCTCCCGTCCTTCCTGTCCTCCAAGAAGAATCTCAGACCCAGTATATGTATATATATGAGTATAGACCAGTATACGTATATATATATATGAGTATGGACCAGTATACGTATATATACGAGTATAGACCAGTATACGTATATATATATATACGAGTATGGACCAGTATATGTATATATACGAGTATGGACCAGTATACGTATATATATATATACGAGTATGGACCAGTATATATATATATATATATACGAGTATGGACCAGTATACGTATATATATATATACGAGTATAGACCAGTATACGTATATATATATATACGAGTATGGACCAGTATACGTATATATACGTTATATATATATATATACGAGTATGGACCAGTATACGTATATATATATATACGAGTATAGACCAGTATACGTATATATATATATACGAGTATGGACCAGTATATGTATATATATATATACGAGTATAGACCAGTATACGTATATATATATATACGAGTATAGACCAGTATACGTATATATATATATACGAGTATGGACCAGTATACGTATATATATATATACGAGTATGGACCAGTATATGTATATATACGAGTATGGACCAGTATACGTATATATATATATACGAGTATAGACCAGTATACGTGTATATACGAGTATGGACCAGTATACGTGTATATACGAGTATGGACCAGTATACGTATATATATATATATACGAGTATGGACCAGTATATGTATATATACGAGTATGGACCAGTATACGTATATATATATGAGTATAGACCGGATATAGAATATATGAATCGGCTCTGATGGTATCTCGTTGTGTAACAAGTATTTCTATAAATGCTGAGATCTTCTCTTTAATGTTTCCCAGAATCCCTCTGGGCCTCAGAGCTGTACTCTGACCAGGCAGGATGTTTAGAGAGCAATGGTTTCTGGGTAGGAGCAGAACCGGTCCTCTTCAAAGCGCTGCAGTGTATTTGTGAATGAAACGTCCGGTTATATAACAGATTAAAACTATGATGGTACGCGTGCAGACGTGGTGGAAACACTGACTCGTCTGAAATCAGCCCGACTGTCGGGGCTATAAAAAGTCCAGATGTGAGTTCCTCGTGACGGCCGCCGGGTCAGCGGGAGACTCATTAACCACGTCTCATGACCGTGAAGGGTGGAGGCGGAAGTAGCTGCTGCTGCCTGGAAACGGTCTGGCCTGGAAAATATGGAGTTTCCAGGCCTGGAAAATAAGGAGTTTCCAGGCCTGGAAAATAAGGAGTTTCCAGGCCTGGAAACGGTCCAGGAGTTTCTATTTAAAGGTTTTATTAGCGGCAGCTTTAATGCTGCAGCGGTGACCACTCTAATTATAACAGGCCTGCAGCTGATTAATTATTCATTTGGGTTCATTTAGCTGATGCCTTTTATTGATTAGTTGTTGCTTTTTTTTTAACCACATCATTTAATTATGAAATAAAATGAAAAATACTTTATTAGTCCCAGAAGGGAAATTCAACATTGTAGTGAGGTTTTTTTTTTTCAACAATAAATAAATGACAGCAATACTGAATTAATAATATAATTATTAATTATTAAAAGTAATTATTATTAATAACTAATTATTATTAATAATAATAGTTACTTATTAATTATATATAATTAATATAATTATGTGAAAAATAATCATATTATTTCCCGTACTGCAGTACCGCTGCTGAGCATATGGGGGCAGCGCGTCGCAGACTTGTTTATGTCACCTCTGGTTAGAAAATATCCTGGTTTTAATAGTTGAGCAAACAATAACCTTTCACTGGGAAAAAAAAAAACAAAAAAATCGTGATATTGTGATATCGTGATATCGTGATATTGATTTGAGGTCATATCGCCCAGAACCTACGACGTAACTCACATCTGCCCAGTTTCAGACTGGGGTGAGTATTGGCAAGGACCTCGCAATTTGATATGTATCATTATACTTGCATCACGATACGATATTATCGCGATATTGCGATATTCTACCCAGTAAATATCAAAATTAAAAGTAGAAATGAAAAATCAAGTTGCTGTATATGTTCATCAGATGATATTGATCATTCTACAAAGTGGCTCTACGGCGCCATCTACCGGAGTGGTGGTGCAGAAATGGTACAGTATTCGCAATGCCTCTAATACATGAATTTTCCCAAAAAAATCAATATTAGGAGCTGAAAAATTGATATTAAATTGGGCGGCTGAAAATCACGATATATTGCCAAATCAATTTTTTTTAACACCCCTTTTTTAGACACAAAGAAGTGGCACAACAAGACGTGCCGTCCCGTCCCAACTCATTAGCTCGGTATTGGTCAGGCGGCTCTTTCATCAACGGATCTGTGCGCCTCCATGTGGTCAGAGGTGGTACTGCTGTACAGAGGAACTTTATTATGTCCTGATACCAGAGAGGGATTAGTTAAACTGTCTTTAATCATGGCGGTGAGGTTTGTTGTGGACGTGTCACCTACAGTTCTGCATGTTGGGTTTCTGGCTGTTTCCAGGAGCTGGAGCGGGTGGAGGACGTGTGGAGGGGGGAAGCCCAGGACCTGCTGACCCAGATCGCTCAGCTGCAGGAGGAGAACAAGACGCTCCTGTCCAACATGTCCATCAAAGACTCGATGAACGAGGAGGACCTGCAGAGGCACGAGGGTGAGGACGGGCACGCTTAGAAGCTGCGTTTTCACTAGCGGTTTACGATAATTATCGGGCCGATAACAGGAAATTATGACATCATCCTGATAAGTCCGATATCACGACGAATAGCCCCGATAACATTTATATTTCTGTCAACACAGCAGTGTCTCGCTCCCTCTGAGCCTTGAATGACCGGCAGTGAATGTTATGTTCAAGTGACGTCGGCATAATCAGAAAAACGATTACTCAATCAGGAAAATCAAGAATACCCCCTCATGCCAGAAAACAACTCGTTAACTCGGTCATAATTTTAGTAGTTGCTGACTTTAATTGATATTCGCAGTATTTTCCCTCATGTTACACATAAAAAAGAAAAAAATAGAAAAGGCTGAAAGAACGACTAGCAAACGAGGGAACGTGGGAATTTACGTTACACCTTGAATGCAGCCTGCAGCGCAGCGCTGATCACAACAAACATGGCGGCGTGGAACTTCGTTAAAGTTTCAGAAGAAGATAGTTTGGTGGTTATTTGTGCTTAACTGTGACCACTACTCACATTAAGCATAATATTGAACAGTTACTCTGCTCTGTTTTATTTGGACTTCATAGTTTTTCTCATCTCCTGCACCGTGTGTTTATTTATTATTTATTACTTATTTAAACTTAATTCTTTCTTTTTTCCTGTTTCTTCTAAAAAGAAAGCGTTTGCCCTGTGGGTACAATAACAAATTTTACTGCGCAATGTACAAAGTATAATTGTGTACGTAACAAATAAAGATCTTGAATCTTGAATCTTGAATCCTCCGAGTGAATTCTACGAGGAGGGAAGCACAAGCTTTAATACGTAAAACCTGATCAGCCACCTACAACATAACAATCACTTCCATGGAGTTTTGAAATCGCGCTAACGTGAGCTAATGGAAGCTAATGCTAACGTGCGCAAGCTAGCAGCAGTCTCTCCTCTCCCTCATTCCTCTCATCTAAAGCTTCAATGAGATAAAAAAACAAAAAAATCACTGAACCTCATTTACTTTAATTAAAGGTATTAATTTAAATGGAACCACAAGCCAAAATCCTTTAAATGTTAATCTTTTTCAGTTAGTAATTCTGATGCATGTATTTCCATCAGTTCAAGGAGCCTTTATTTTTTTATATCAGTCAGTAATGAACCTTATTTAAGTTAATGTGAGATATCAAATAGGTTTGTTTGATAGCTTTATGAAAATGTTTGAGAGGCTTGACAATAGTTTTATATTGGAAAAATAAATATCTGTTCATTTAAAGAGTCAAAACTATTTTTGATTTTGTTCATAGTATTGATGTAATGATCTTAGGTATATGTGTGTGTTATCGGTTATCGGTTTTAATCCCTAGTTTTTACCCTCACCAGCAGCTGCATCGTCTCTGCTTCTAGATCAGGAGTGAAACTCCAACACTGACCTGCTTTCATGCGTAGAATTAAACATGCAGACTGGAATAAAGAGGGAAGTCTTATAAACCAGACTCCAGAGGAAGCAGGTAGATCAGCCGTGACGCTCCTGAACCTGCAGACGCTCTTGAGACGCTCACGTAGCTGCAGATGATGAAAACACACATTTGCTTTGTATTTTGCTGATTTGCAGGAATTTTAGTTTTAAAAATCCATTTCAGTCGTTGCTTTGGATTGGTTTCACATGCCTCTGCTCTCACGCTCTGACACAAAGACGTCCCTATCTGGGTCTGACGGGTCGGTCTGAGGCCACAGATGCTGACCCACAGCAGACAGACCAGCCTCAGTCCCACAGCTGCACACCTGCAGCACTCACACACACACACACTCACACACACACACACACACACACACACACACACACACACACACGCACGCTCCAGCGCTTCTCCGTCTGTGTCTTCCAGGTATGACGGAGAGGGAGAAGCAGGTGATGATGAAGCTGAAGGAGGTGGTGGACAAGCAGCGGGACGAGATCCGAGCGAAGGACCGCGAGCTCACGCTGAAGAACGAAGACATAGAAGCAGTAAGACCCCCCCCCCCCCACACCCACCCCTAGGGGTGGGAAAAAAATCAATTTGCCATTATAGTGATCCCTCGCCAATTCGCGCTTTTAGTTCCACGGTTTTACGTATTATATATATAATATAATAAAAAGATTTTTTTTTTAATCGCGGAAACATCACAGGATGTTGTGTGCGTTCTCTCACAGTGAAGAAATGCTGTGAGCCAGCCTGGCCCCTTTAAGAAGGTGGCCTTATGGGTAATGGTGTGGCCTTATGGGTAATGTAGTGTGGCTTTATGGGTAATGATTTGGCCTTATGGGTAATGTAGTGTGTTTACCGACAGGAGCCCAACAATACAACCTGTGTGATGTTACAAGTTCCTGCAGTGACAGAATAAAGTTCTCGTTCCATGCAGAGAAAACCAGACTGTTTGTTTTGTTGTTGTTAGCGTGTTAGCCGCTAATTACGAGCCAAAAATAGCACAATAGCAGCGGTTTGTTTACTACGGTTCAGAGACCAGAGGCTGTGAAGGAAACAGAAAGACCACAGTTGAGCCTTTGTCTTGTTTCACTACTTTTTTGTGGTTTTTAAACATATTTTAAACACGTTATTGAGGCTCAGGGCTCCGGCTCCAGTTAGCGGATTTTGATTTTCAAGTGGGGGCGCTGGTCCCCATTAACCGCGAAAAACAAGGGAACACTCTATATCGCGATTTTCGGCCGCCCAATATAATATTGATTGAGGAAAATTCATTCATTCACCTAAATGTGCAAAAACACTAATAATAAACAATAACTAGGTTTTTTTTTTCACGGAATCGATAAAATCGCTCAGCTCGTCTGTTCATTTCCTCAGATGGACTTTTTTTTCATTAATTGGCATTACATGAAAATTGAATTTTGGGTTGAATTGGAATCAAATTGATGATGATGGCGTCAAAATCGATTTGACGATATATCACGATATTCGACTGTCCAATATAATATCGATTTTTTTTAGGAAAATTCATTAATTCACTTGAATGTGCAAAAACACTAATAATAAACAATAAATAGGTTGTTTTGAAGCAAATAGTTTTGACCCAATTTGTCCTCTGAATGATCAATATCATCTGATGAACATATACAGCAACTTGATTTTTCATCTCTACTTTTAGTTTTGATATTAACTGGGTAGAATATCGCAATATATCGCGATATCGCGACATCATGATAATATCGTATCGGGACCCAAGTATCATGATACATATCGTATTGAGAGGTCCTCGCCAATACTCACCCCTACCCCACCCCCCCCCCACCTCACTTTCAGGGGTGGGGGGGGGGTGATATAATAAAAATGACGCCAAAAATTAAAAAGAGAAATCCAACACCTGAGCAGTCCCAGGTACCACCTGACCGCTCAGCCAGGTGCTGCTGGTCACCAGCCCTCGGATGAAATGATCAGCAGCAGGTGAGCAGGTGATCCGGGGCGTTCAGGTGTGTGTTAACCCAATGCCGAGAGGGAAAGGGATAAGCATGAATCTGGAAAAGGGTCATAAAACCAATGTTGATTGTTTTGGAGTGGACGTCCCGGTAAATCCCTGTCCAATCCTGTCTCAGCGTACATGCACAGTCCGTCTACCCTGATAGGTGGAAAAAAAGAGGTCATCTGAATTTAATCTTCCCAGAAAGTGACAGTTTCTGAGAGCAGGTTGTTTGGAAAGACAGTCAGGAGAAAGACACCCGGGTTTCTGTAACTACAGCTCCCAGACTAAAGACCCGCGGCCACGGCGGCGTCCGGGTCCGTGGGCGCCACTAACCAGCGCTCTCTGACACGTCTGCAGCTCCAGCAGCAGCAGTCCCGCCTCATGAAGATCAACCACGACCTGCGGCACAAGATCTCCGTGGTGGAGGCTCAGGGGAAGGCGCTCATCGGCCAGAAGGTGGAGCTGGAGGCCGGCGCCCAGACGCGAGCGCAGGAAGTCGGCGCCCTGCGGCAGGAAGTGGCGCGGCTGCGGGAGCGGCTCCAAGGAGAGCCGCCCGCCCGGAACAGCGAGGAGGCCCCGCCTCAGCCCCCCTCCCCCACAGAGGTACGACGACGCTCGCATCCGTGAACGGTCCAGATGGTGCGACTGCTTCAGATATCTGGTGACGGGGGTCGGGGTGATGATTAGGGTCGGGCATCGTTTGGATTTTAACGATTCTGATTCCGATTCTGATTCCGATTCTTTGAGGTGTAGGTCAACAGATCGCGACTTATCTAACAGTAGAATTTTTTCATAAAAAAAACTGTGACACATTTACACAGGCGACAGGCCGTTTTTATTTTTACATGCTAGCATGCACATATGCAAACACAGAATTCACTTACAGCCTAAATGTTAAACAACTTAAAGTTGGCAGTTGGCCTCCAAAATACATTTGCCCAAGAAAAAACAAAATCAACAGTTTTTGTTTTGGAAGATGACCATATCTGCTCTTTAAGAAACAGACAGATTAACATAACCTCCTTAGCGGAGGTAAAAATTGTTCGTTTACCTGGTTGCTGGGTTACGCTCATACAGACAAGGGGCCCTCCTAGGCTTGGGCGGTATTACGGTAATACCGTATACTTCCGGTATTCAAAAATAGCGGCGGTATCAGTTTCAATACTGTCTTAAAAATCCAATGAATGATTTCTGTGTTTTAAAGTTTAGTTTTTTTCCTGTATTGCTGTGTGTTCTGCTTTATTTTACCGTTTATTCATGTTCGCTCGCTCGCCCGTTTGACTCGTCCTCTTAAGGTACTGACGATGAAAACAACAGTTCCTGAGTTTGCTGCTTCAAAATAAAAGCTTCTAATGAAACAAATAATGTTGGACTTTTATGTTGAAGAATTTAGAGGAAGTGAAACGTCCCGCATCAGACACTTTACTGTAAAGTGCAGCGCACTATAAAGCGCGTTTCAGCAAACACACACCAGCTGCAGCAGAGAAGGAACAGTTAAAACTACAGTGAAAAGCAAGAAATACACAAATAAATAACAACTGTAGTTGAGGCAACTTTATATTGAAGCACTGAACTGCTGTTTCGAGGTAAACTCGCCTTTTTTTCAGGCATAAAGCCCCGCGGCGGCGCACATAATGGGGACGGCTGTTTTGACGCGCGGCGTCCGCCGGTGGTGTGTGTTTGCCTTAATAGTCGCGGGAATACCGTATACCCCGGTAAAATGTGAGGGAAGTTTGACGGTATCAAAATTTGGATACCTCCCAAGCCTAGGCCCTCCTAGCCAATGGGATGCCAGGAAGATGCTAGCCGATAGCCAATAGCAGAGCAGCTACAAGTATGTTAACGTTCGGTAAACTCTGGGAGCTCCGAGTAGCAGCGCTACTGTATTTTTGCCTTTCGTGTCCTGAAATTTCTTTTGTAACTAGAGGCAATATTTTCCAGTTGATGCGTCTCGTAACCTGAAAACTTCGTACGTAGAAACGTTCGTAAGTAGAGGTACCACTGTAGAATGGAAGGCAAGAGTTTCTGGATGAAGACGGACTCTGTTGCAGTCGAAGAAGCGACGGGAGCAACGCAGTGAATTAAATACGCTACACTCGTTTATTTTTGTGATGTCATGCAGGTGAAGGTGTTTTGCCATAATAGTCGTGCTCCCTCCTTTGGCAGTAACACGCTTCCCGCAGGTGTTTCACTGTGCCAGGTAGCTGTCATTTCCTGGACTGAAATGCAGCCAAACTCGAGAGCGGCGTCTCTTGGGATCCATGTTGTGGCGAGTGAAGTCCCGTCGGTGACCAACGTGACGTCGACACTAGCGTGGAGTTGAGAACGCCGGGCAGAGTAACATCAACAAACTAGTGCAGTAAATCAAAACAAAACAAACAAAAGAAATAATTAGCACAGACATTTAGGAACCAAAAAAAGGAATCAAAATTGAAAAATCTTCAAAATGATTCCAGAACCGGATGTTAGGAACCGATTCCTACTTGGAATCATTTTCAGTGCCCAACCCCAGTGATGAATCAGTGTCAGTGCTTCAGTACATCAGGTCTTCAGAGTTGCTCCAATCCAGAAGATCAGAAGCATCTAGAAACTATGATGTAGTTATAACCTGCCCTTCTGGGTCACGACGTATCCATCCCTGATTCGCCAAGGGTGTGTCATGTGATCCCATCTCAGAGAGGAAACACGGAGACATGCTGTGGTGACGATGGTCAACCATCGTCAACCATGGTCAACCTTGGAGACGCGTCTGTGTTGACCATGGTTGACCATGGTTGATGATGGTTGACGATGGTTGACCCTTCTGGGTCACGATGTATCGATCCCATCGTCAACCCTTCTGGGTCACGACGTATCCATCCCTGATTTACCAAGGGTGTGTCATGTGATCCCATCTCAGAGAGGAAACACGGACACATGCTGTGGTGACGATGGTCAATCATGGTCAACCATTGTCAACCATGGTCAACTATCGTCAACCATCGTCAACCTTGGAGACGCGTCTATGTTGACCATGGTTGACCATGGTTGATGATGGTTGACGATGGTTGACCCTTCTGGGTCACGATGTATCGATCCCATCGTCAACCCTTCTGGGTCACGACGTATCCATCCCTGATTCGCCAAGGGTGTGTCATGTGATCCCATCTCAGAGAGGAAACACGGAGACATGCTGTGGTGACAATGGTCAACCATGGTCAACCATGGTTGACCATCATCAATCATCGTCAACCATGGTCAACCTTGGAGACGCGTCTGTGTTGACCATGGTCAACTATCGTCAATCATCGTCAACTATCGTCAACTATCGTCAACCATCGTCAACCTTGGAGACGCGTCTGTGTTGACCATGGTTGACCATGGTTGACGATGGTTGATGATGGTTGACGATGGTTGACGATGGTTGACCATGATAGTTGACCATGGTCAACCATGGTCAACCATCGTCAACCCTTCTGGGTCATGACGTATCGATCCCATCGTCAACCATAGTCAACCCTTCTGGGTCACGACTTATCCATCCCTGATTCGCCAAGGGTGTGTCATGTGATCTCATCTCAGAGAGGAAACACGGAGACATGCTGTGGTGACCGTGAGCTTCTAATAACGTGTCTTTTACTCCACCAGCGTGGTACATCGGTGGCATCGGGGGCCGAGGGCTGGTCGGACAGCCTCGACCCCTCCGAGCCGGCGCCACGCGGGTTTGACCCCGCCCCGCGAGCCCCGCTGAGCCCCCTCGGTGCGGCGGGACACGAGGATGAGGAGGATGAGGATGAGGAGGCGGTGTTGCTCTGGGTAATGCGGGCGTGCAGATTAACAGGCCTGAGTGGTGTGACGGTCTTGTGGGTTGAAGCAGAAACGCTGGCGTGGCCCTGCATGGCGGCTTGACGACTAACAGAGTCCGGGGGTTTTCGTTTCGCTGTCGGCGCGACGGCCCGGCCTCTAACGGCGCCTGAGGTTCCAGATGATCACAAAGCAGCGACATCAGAGATTAAAGTCCATCTGAAATGAAACGGTTTTCATTCCCGTCTGCAGCAGCAGCGGTTCGGTTCCCAGCGGTGTGCTGCATGACGACTTTAGCTCCTCCCTCCTTCCAGTCACATCCCACACATCTAAGATGATGAACTGATCAACACAGAGGTAAGAAGGTAACAGGCGGCTGAGCCGAGGTTTCTGGGTAAAACTCAGGTTTAAGTTAAACAGCTGCTGCTGCTGCTTGGGATGAAAACCGGTGAGGTGCTTTTATTTTGAAGGAGAGAAATAAACTCCATTTAGCTGACTAGGGGAAACAGAAACATCTGGTCTGCTGGAGTTGGATGTTTCCGGCGCTGTTTGGACAGCAGATGGTTTTATTTTACTGCTGAAAGGAAACCAACTAACCCCGACATCAGATTATTTCTGTCTTCAGTTAAAAAAAAACAGTGCTGGATAAAAGCTGGGATTTCAGTTGGACTCGGACAGTGTGCAGGATACTTATGTTTTTTTTTTTGTTGCTAACTTCAGTGGCTGCATGTGTTTCAAGTGTTTAACAAAGTTTTCCTGGTTTGCTGAGTTGAAGAAAAATCAGAGTTTAGGTTCAAAGGAGGGAGGAGCAAACTAAACAAATAGCTTACAGCTATTTGACTCATAGCTCAACATCTGCCACCAGGAGGCGATGTGCGATGAGGACATGCCTGCTGTGTTCCAATATTTCACCAAGGTATCCTCTCTTCCTCCCCTCTCCTTCCTTCCTCCCTTTCTCTTTTCATTCCTTCTTGTTGGCTCACTGCGCCTGGTGGGTCTTTTTTTTATTCCCCTCCCTGCAGGAGGCGCTGTGCGAGGACGAGTCTCTTGGCCTGGACCCAAAAGACCCCAACAGACCCCGGTTCACCCTGCAGGAACTGAGGGACGTCCTCCACGAGAGGAACGAGCTCAAGGCCAAAGTGTTCCTGCTGCAGGAGGAGCTGGCGTACTACAAAAGGTCTGGTAGCCGTTAATGAGCTTCCCGCCGCTCCTTGGAGACGCGTCTGTGTTGACCATGGTTGACCGTGGTTGACCGTGGTTGACGATGGTTGACTATAGTTGATCATGGTTGACGATGGTTGACTATAGTTGATCATGGTTGACCATGGTTGACCATGGTTGACCATGGTTGACTATAGTTGACCATGGTTGACGATGATTGACCATGGTTGACTATAGTTGACCATGGTTGTCCATGGTTGATGATGGTTGACAATGGTTGTCCATGGTTGACGATGGTTGTCCATGGTTGACTATAGTTGACGATGGTTGTCCATGGTTGACGATGGTTGTCAATGGTTGACTATAGTTGACGATGGTTGTCCATGGTTGACGATGGTTGACTATATTTGATCATGGTTGACGATGGTTGATGATGGTTGACTATAGTTGACCATGGTTGACTATGGTTGTCCATGGTTGACCATGGTTGACTATAGTTGACCATGGTTGACCATAGTTGACCATGGTTGACGATGATTGACCATTGTTGACTATAGTTGACCATGGTTGTCCATGGTTGATGATGGTTGACAATGGTTGTCCATGGTTGACGATGGTTGTCCATGGTTGACTATAGTTGACGATGGTTGTCCATGGTTGACGATGGTTGTCAATGGTTGACTATAGTTGACGATGGTTGTCCATGGTTGACGATGGTTGACTATATTTGATCATGGTTGACGA
Source organism: Hirundichthys speculiger (assembly GCA_018398805.1). Taxonomy (NCBI): domain Eukaryota; kingdom Metazoa; phylum Chordata; class Actinopteri; order Beloniformes; family Exocoetidae; genus Hirundichthys; species Hirundichthys speculiger. Next base: position 36,275 of record JAGFBZ010001291.1, on the reverse strand, counting down.
TGGTTGACGATGGTTGATGATGGTTGACTATAGTTGACCATGGTTGACTATGGTTGACCATGGTTGACCATGGTTGACTATAGTTGACTATAGTTGACCATAGTTGTCCATGGTTGACCATGGTTGACGATGGTTGTCCATGGTTGACTATAGTTGACCATGGTTGACCATGGTTGACGATCATTGTCCATGGTTGACTATAGTTGACCATGGTTGACTATAGTTGACCATGGTTGACGATGGTTGTCCATGGTTGACTATAGTTGACCATAGTTGTCCATGGTTGACGATGGTTGACCATGGTTGACCATGGTCGACTATAGTTGACCATGGTTGACGATGGTTGACCATGGTTGACCATGGTTGACGATGGTTGACCATGGTTGACCATGGTTGACGATGGTTGACCATGGTTGACGATGGTTGACCATGGTTGACCATGGTTGATCATGGTTGACCATGGTTGACCATGGTTGACGATGGTTGCCCATGGTTGACGATGGTTGACCATGGTTGGCCATGGTTGATCATGGTTGACGATGGTTGACCATGGTTGACGATGGTTGTCCATGGTTGACTATAGTTGACCATAGTTGTCCATGGTTGACGATGGTTGACCATGGTTGACCATGGTTGACTATAGTTGACTATAGTTGACCATGGTTGACCATGGTTGACCATGGTTGACCATGGTTGACGATGGTTGACCATGGTTGACCATGGTTGATGATGGTTGACTATAGTTGACCATGGTTGACCATGGTTGACCATGGTTGACGATGGTTGACGAGGGTTGCCCATGGTTGCCCATGGTTGACGATGGTTGACCATGGTTGACCATGGTTGACCATGGTTGATGATGGTTGACCATGGTTGACCATGGTTGACTATAGTTGACCATGGTTGACCATGGTTGACCATGGTTGATGATGGTTGAGATGGTTGAAGATGGTTGAAGATGGTTGAAGATGGTTGACGATGGTTGAAGATGGTTGAAGATGGTTGAAGATGGTTGAAGATGGTTGACGATGGTTGAAGATGGTTGAAGATGGTTGAAGATGGTTGATGATGGTTGAAGATGGTTGACGATGGTTGACGATGGTCTCTGTCTTTGCAGTGAGGAAGCAGAGGAGGAGATGGTGACTCCAAGTCCGTCTCCCTCGCCTGAACTGAGGACTCGCTCTCGCTCTTCTGCCCAGCCGGAATCCGGAATCAAGCGCCTGTATGTCGCACCTGCACACCTGCAAACCACACCCCCACCCCCACAACACCCGCCCGCGGCGACCACACCTGCTAAAACCGTCCTTCTGGTCGATCACGTCAGAAATTTGCTTTGCATGCGCTGAGACGTGACAGATGAGTTTCTTTCTTTCCCTTTTTTCGGTCCCTGCATGCGTAGACATTTATTTCTTACCTTTATTTCTTACCTGCCCATCTCTCCATCAGAGGTACAAGATATCAGCTCTGTTCCTGCCCGAGTCTCCGCGTTCTCTTGATAAATCCAGTTAGTCAGCGTTACGTTTAAAAAAAAAAAAACGTGTTTTGGTTGGAAGTGGAAGCAGCACGTTCAGACGGCCGCTTCCTGCATTTGTCTGGATGCAGAAACAAACCTGAGCTGAATCGCTGCTGCGCTCTCCCTTAAATGTTAGCGATAGCGGCTCTGCAGGAGGAGTCTTGGTACGGCGGTGAAACGGTTTTTATCTGGACCGCTGGGGTCAGCAGGACTGATGTCCTCCCTCTTTTACAGCCGCGTCAAACCCAAACTTTGCTCCTAATAATCTTTATCATCATTATAAAACCTCAGAAGAACCTTTGTAGCTGGAGAGACATCCGTTCATTCATCCGTTCATTCATTCATCCATTCCATTCATTCATCCATTCATTCATCCGTTCATTCATCCGTTCATTCATCAATTCATTCATCCGTTCATTCCTCTGCTTACCTGAATTAGGCCAGAGACTAGGTGACTGACGGACTTGAGTCCTTGGCCTGGCAGGGTCCACCAGGGTCCAGGGTGGATGGGTCTCCACTAGGGATGGGCATTTGGTCGAGATTTATTCGTCGATCGTCAGGAGAAATAATGATTATTAATAATCGATTAATCATTAACATTTTTATATTGAAAACTATCACAATTATTCTCGATATCGGCGTGACGTTTGTTTTCCCCTTTGGCCTGGTTGCTATGGCCTGCGCATGCCCGGATGTAGTGCTGGGCGATATGGAAAAAATCATATATCACGATATGGACTATTTTATATCACGATAACGATATATATCACGATATACCATAATAAAGTATGTTTTCAGTTATTCTCTGAAAAGTTTGACAAAAATTTCATTGCTTACTTTTCAACTTTATTTTGAAAGGACATTTAGCTGAACTGTCACAAACATACATTTTATTGCAGCAAAAACAGGTAGGTACAGAGGTACAGTAGCTTTCACATTCTTTTTTAAGTGCACAACAGTTTCTGAGAGGAAAAACACATTTTTGCACTGAAGTTCAGCTATAAAAAATAAACACAAATTATTTTTCAACTTTCTGAAATCTGTAACCTTGTAGTGCAAAGTTTGCAAACCAATATAAAGTGTCTAAAGTAAACATCAGGGTTGAAGAGAACTCTGTTTAAGGCATTAACCATGAATAAAAGTGCAAACATAAAAGGCTACTTTGTAGAAGTAGATATGATTCTATCAAATTTATCATTGCAGGTTATTTAATTACATATTTGCTGTAATAATTGATAAAATTAGGTTAGAAACGATAGAAGAGAAATGGCACGATACACACTTTTCTATCGTCCCCACGATATGTATCATCATATCGCCCAACACTACCCAGATGTGTTCAGTGGCCCGGATGTTCGTGGTTGACAATAACGTGACATTTCCTGTTTCTTTTCTTAAAAAAAACAACGATAATAAAACAAGAGATATCGAGGAGACTATTTAATAAGGACAATTTATATCAAGGCGCCAGTATTACAGGCTTTTTGTTTCTTAAAAAGATGCGCTTGTTGTGTGCTTGATGTGCGCTGCAGCTCCTTCTGGTCCGTGCTAACACTGAGTTGAGGCTAGGCTAGGCTAGGCTAGGCTAGGCTGATGATGAACCGCCTCTACAGTCCTTTACAAGGCTTGGATGCGCGTTGTTCAAGTGATACATCATTGTCGTTGTCGATTAATTGTATTTGTAATTAGCATTGCAGTGATCGCAGTACACTTGGTCATTTTCTAAACTAAAATGGTTCCACGCCACACTTCACCACGACCGCTTCATGATTAGGCGATGACCTACAGAAGCTAGCATGTAACAACTGAGGCCAGCCAGGGTAGAGTGATGGTGAAATGTTGCCCCCTGGTGGCAAATTTCTATCGGTGGCACAGAGAAATGCATCGCATTGTTTGAGGACGTGCACTGATAACCTACATTCAGATTGTTTATAAAAAAAAAAAAAAAAAACGTTCGGTTCATCAACGAAAATTAATTTCTTCGACCAAATTCTTAATGATCAATCATCGATTAATCGATTAATTATGCCCATCCCTAGTCTCCACCCATGGGGCCTGGTCGGGCTCCAACCAAATGGATGCTGCGGGTCATGGGGCCGTATGAGTCGTGTGGCGCCGTCGGTCACAGAGGCGGGTCCTCAGCGTCCAGGGTTCTCGTACGCTACAGTAATACTGTACCGTCGCGTTGAAATGGTTTCTGGGATCAGTCGCTTTCACGGTCCTGCAGCTTCATGATCATCCCCTAAAGTCTAACCAAGACTACCTCTACTACTGTATAATGCTTCTCTACTAATTAGTGGAGTTCTGTGAGCGTAATCATCTAATCTAAGCGCTAAAAATGACGGCGGCTTCAGTTAATTACTCAGAGCCGTCGAGAACCGTGACGACCGTATCCAGGTCCAGACCAGCAGGAGACTCGAGGGCGACACCAGATCTGCCATTCGGCAGCTGCTCTCCTCGGGCCACAGCGTGCACTGAATCAGCGTGCACTGCATCAGCGTGCACTGAATCAGCGTGCACTGAATCAGCAGCAGTTTACTGGTACAAAAGACTTCACAGTGATGATGGATGGAAACAGACTCCAGTGAGCAGCAGATGGCCTTTTATTACCAGAACCTTCTCTATTCAATGGAGCATCACAATGACTCTGGACCGGCTCTGGACCGGCTCTGGACCGGCTCTGGACCGGCTCTGGACCGGGTCTGGACCGGCTCTGGACCGGCCAGTTACCACTTCCTGAACACGACAGTCGTGGCTGCTGCCAGACCAGCGGAGGCAGAAGAGCCGGTTGTTTCCGAGCTTTTACACGAGTCAGTTAATGAACCAGCCGTTGGGTCGGTTTCACAGCGAACCTCCTGAATTATTTAACTGTGGCAGATGAGAGATGTGAGACATGACAGGACCAAGGTTATTATCGTTAACGAAAACTAGAATTGAAAAAACATTTTCGTCAACTGAAATGAAGTAAAAACAAGTTTTAAAAAAAACGATAACTGAAACTGTATTATGTGTTTATAAAACGAACTAAAATTAACTATAATAATATCAAGAATGTCCTTCGTTTTCCTGTTTTTGTAATTTTTTTTCCTCATAAACGTTTGAAATCTATTAACTTCGCTCCGCCGTACAACAACAACCGCAAAAAAAAAAAAAAACCCTAAAGTGATCAACAGTGATGGCTGCGGCAAAAGTTGGTAGAAAGCGTCTCAGTCCTATTTGGGATTTCTTTGACTACGACTGTGTTAACGAGGTCGGTTTCGGGTCCATGAAAGTGGACCCGTGAAGACCTCTAGTCTGGACTCCCGGCGGGTCGGTTCAGAGCCTCGACAGGTGCTCGTCCGTCCCTGAAGAAGACATCGTGGCGGCCGTTCTGTCGACACGAGCGCAGCCCCGTAGCATCAGAGACGCAGGTTTGATCTAAACATTTAAAAACAACAACAAAAAAAACCATTTCACATTTTGATTTATTCTTCACGTGGAGGTGGCGTTTAGAGTGGCGACGGGGAGCTCGGTGTCTTCACGTGCACTGCTTTGACCTCGGGGATCCCCGTAGGACTGCACGATAACTATCGGGCCGATAACAGGAAATGATGACATCATCCCGATAACTCCGATATCACGACGAATAGCCCCGATAGCATTTATATTTCTGTCAACACAGCAGTGTCTCGCTCCCTCTGAGCCTTGAATGACCAGCAGTGAATGTTATGTTCAAGTGACGTCGGCATAATCAGAAAAACGATTACTCAATAAGGAAAATCAAGAATACCCCCTCATGCCAGAAAACAACTCGTTAACTTGGTCATAATTTTAGTAGTTGCTGACTTTAATTGATATTCACAGTGTTTCCCCTCATGTTACACATAAAAAAGAAAAAAAATAGAAAAGGCCGAAAGAACGACTAGCAAACGAGGGAACGGAGGAATTTACGTTACACCTTGAATGCAGCCTGCAGCACAGCGCTGATCACAACAAACATGGCGGCGTGGAACTTCGTTAAAGTTTCAGAAGAAGATAGTTTGGTGGTTATTTGTGACGAATCCTCCGAGTGAATTCTACGAGGAGGGAAGCACAAGCTTTAATACGTAAAACCTGATCAGCCACCTACAACATAACAATCACTTCCATGGAGTTTTGAAATTACGCTAACGTGAGCTAACAGAAGCTAATGCTAACGTGCTAACAGCAGCAGTCTCCTCTCCCTCATCTAAAGCTTCCATGAGATTAAAAAAACTACTGAATCTCATTTACTTTAATTAAAGGTATTAATTTAAATGGAACCACAAGTCAAAATCCTTTAAATGTTAATCTTTTTCAGTTAGTAATTCTGATGCATGTATTTCCACCAGTTCAAGGAGCCTTTATTTTTTATATCAGTCAGTAATGAACCTTATTTAAGTTAATGTGAGATATCAAATAGGTTTGTTTGATAGCTTTATGAAAATGTTTGAGAGGCTTGACAATAGTTTTTTATTGGAAAAAATAAATATCTGTTCATTTAAAGAGTCAAAACTATTTTTGGTTTTGTTCATAGTATTGATGTAATGATCTTAGGTATATGTGTGTGTTATCGGTTATCGGTATCGGCCTTTAGGAGCTGAAAGTTATCGGTTGTCCCCGGCACACAGAGATTTCTCCAGATTCCTTTTTTTCCCCAGATAGGTGAACCTCTGTCTCTCCAGATGATCTCTTATCTGTTGACGTTTCTGCCAACAAATTAAAAACGAGTCGACATGAAACGTCTCTTTGTGAAACATGTTTTATTTGCGTTACATCATTTATTCACACGCTGAGGACGTACCGACGGGTTTCCCTCCGTCTGAAACCAGACGTTAGCTGCTGTTTCTGGGTCGGAGGTTGATGTGGTCCCTGTCTCCCCCCCCCCCCCCCCCCCCCTGTCTCTGTGTGTCTGTACTTCTGTGTAACAGGATCTTCACCGCCATCATGCCGATGGTGGCGGCTGGCTTGATCCCAGATGACCCCACTTTACAGCCAATCAGACGCCTCATGTCGCTAGTATGAGCCTCTATTGGGCTTCGGTCTGTCGCCGTCTCCGCTAACAGGCTAACAGCCGCCACCCCTCCTGCACGTGCCGGGGTCGGCTCCCCCCTCGTACCTTTGTAGTATTCTGATTGGCTGACGGTGGGGTCTCATTGCTGTTGAGATGATTGTGGATCATTAAATTAAAATAAAAATCAGCCAGTCAGAATAGCTGTGTAGTCTTTTTTTTTTTTTCTCACTGATAAACTGATAAACTCACAAACCTCTCAGGTACTAAAGCACCCGTAGCTCAGTTATTGACTAAATGTGTTTTTAATCACCTGCACTGATCAGTTTTATGTTTTGAAAAGTTGGTTTTGTGTGAAACCAGTGATCATTCTGGGTTTTAGTGTGAGACAACCAGCATCGATGTAATTATGTAATTAACAGAAATGAAGCCAGTAACCTGGAGGAGGCCGAGGTGTTTCTGCAGACACGGTTCTGAACATTCAGACCAGACGGGTCCGGTTTGGTCTCATCGGTCCAGAAGAACCAGGACCTTGGTAGTAAATTTGCTGGGACGAAGGTTAGCAGCTTAGCAGCAGTTCGTTCTTCTCCATCTCTGTCGCTGCTAGGGACGGGAATTGATACGATTTTTCTGATTCCATTATCGATACTGTTTAACGATTCGATTCTAATTTGTGGAAAAAGGAGAACAAACAGTTTTATTAGCATCAATTTTTTTTACTTAGAAGTCACGACCTTACAAACTCAACAGCGAGGTCAAAAGAGGCCCAAAGATAACGTGTTAACTGTTGTAATATGTAACTGTGCAAATACACAAGAATGTGGAACATTTTAATAACTGATTTTTACTAATAGAAATAAAAAAATCTCCCTTTTAAAAGGATATATGAGCTCACTAAGCACTCAAAAATAATAATAAAGAAAGATAAATACTATCAAATACAACGGAACAGTTCATAGTACAAATCTGCAAATACTATGAAGAATTAACAATTGTTTATCAGTAAAATAATCATGTCTTCCAGCCTCTGAACCAGCCAGACTCTCTCTCTCGTCACGGTCATCTTCTAAATGTAATGAAGGCATTCGTTTAATAGCATAGCGCTAATGTTATAGCGTGTTTTACAAAGAAGCACATAGGCAGCGGGATAGCTACTAACCAGAGTTACCAGAGGGGATCTTAGCTTGGCTACTGCTGCTGGGTTGAGATCCATCAGTCCGAAGCGTCAAAAACACGACACTCGTTAGCATGTTGTGTGTTCAAATGTTTCTGCGTGTTAGCCGTGTTCCCTCCCGACGCTGTTATCTCCACTTTACAATGACTGCTAGTTGCCTTGTTGCCATCTTTCTTTGGTGAAGTGAAGCCAAACTTTGGAGCGTTTGAACCTGGTGGGCGCCATTGTTGTTTACAACTGCAATGCTAACGTGCTAAACCGACGTAACTTAATCACGTAAGTGCTTTCTGGAATTGACTGTGCGTAACTTACGTGAGATTCGTGCTGGTTGGAATCGATAAGAGAATCGCTGGATAAAACGATTCCATGGAATTGAAACACACGGAACCGGTTCTCTACATGAACCGGTTCTCTACAGCAACCAGTTCTCTACAGGAACCAGTTCTCTACAGGAACCAGTTCTCTACATGAACCGGTTCTCTACAGCAACCAGTTCTCTACAGGAACTAGTTCTCTACATGAACTGGTTCTCTACAGGAACCGGTTCATGTAGAGAACCAGTTCTCTACAGGAATCCTTTCCGTACAGGAACCAGTTCTCTACAGGAACCAGTTCTCTACATGAACCGGTTCTCTACAGGAACCAGTTCTCTACAGGAACCGGTTCTCTACAGGAACCGGTTCATGTAGAGAACCAGTTCTCTACAGTAATCCGTTCTGTACAGGAACCAGTTCTCTATGGGAACCAGTTCTCTACAGGAACAGGTTCTCTACAGGAACCAGTTCTCTACATGAACCGGTTTCCTGTAGAGAACTGGTTCCTGTAGAGAACCGGTTCATGTAGAGAACCAGTTCTCTACAGGAATCCTTTCCGTACAGGAACCAGTTCTCTACAGGAACCAGTTCTCTACATGAACCGGTTCTCTACAGGAACTAGTTCTCTACATGAACCGGTTCTCTACAGGAACCGGTTCATGTAGAGAACCGGTTCATGTAGAGAACTGGTTCCTGTAGAGAACTGGTTCCTGTACGGAAAGGATTCCTGTAGAGAACTGGTTCTCTACATGAACCGGTTCCTGTAGAGAACCAGTTCATGTAGAGAACTAGTTCCTGTAGAGAACTGGTTCCTGTACGGAAAGGATTCCTGTAGAGAACTGGTTCCTGTAGAGAACTGGTTCCTGTACGGAAAGGATTCCTGTAGAGAACTGGTTCTCTACATGAACCGGTTCTCTACAGGAACCAGTTCTCTACAGGAACCGGTTCTCGATTCCCATCCCTAGTCGCTGCAGGACGTTTATGGTCCAAATCGTTCCAGAACATCTGGTTCTGCAGAGGTGACCCGGTCCTGAAGTCCTGACGGATCTTCTGCAGGTGAAACGTGTCTTTCTTGGCTTCATTTTCATAAATAAATAATAACACGGTTATAAAAACGGTTCTGTATTTGTCTCAAACTGCAACCAGAAGATCATTTTTTTTAAATTGTTTTTACACAGAAATAAAATAAAGGCACTCTGACTTTTGCTCCTGACTGACTGACAGCAGAATGCAGTGATTTGCAAACCGAACCTGAACCCAGTAACCGGTTCAGAGACCAGTAAAATGAACTGGTTCTGATGAAATGTTTGCTCGTTAATACGTTAATGGTCCTTTTACCGCCGCTGGTTTTATTCAGTCGTTTTAGAGCAGCTCGTATAGAGGACGAGCTTTCTTCTGTTTCTGGGTTTGAAGTCATTTCCAAATCATTGCATTCAGTTTTTATTTCTAAAAGCTTTAATCATCACTCTTCTTAGAGGATCCATTATTCCAGCATGATTTATGTCCGAGGTTTAAGAATAATTAATTCACAGTGATGACAGATCAGTTGGCTTTAATCCACATAAACGCCACTTCATGTAGCAACGCCAGCTCTGACCACACGGGGGCAGCGTGAGACCCCTTCAGAGGGGAAGGCGGTATTAGATGTGCCAGACCACGCCCCCAGACCACGCCCCCATAGCCAGGAGCACGGTGGTGGCATTGCTACATAGGGTGTCTTTAACCGTCTAACCCAACGCTGCTTCACGTGCTGCTGACCCGTCTGGGGAAACGACCCGGTTCTGAACCGCCACCGTCTCCCCCCCCCCCCTCGTCTCTCCAGGTTTAGCTTCTTCTCGCGTGACAAACACCGCAGCTCGCAGCTCAACCCCAGCTTCGGCCCGTGGCCCGGAAAAGACGGCGTCTACACAGAGCAAGCCGAGGAGGCCCTGCAGGACATTTAGGCCTCCGGGGGGCGACGCCCACCACGCCCCACCACGCCCACCACGCCCACCACGCCCACCACACCCCACGTCCATCGAGCACTAGACCACCATGGGTGACGCATCCTGCGCTTCAGCTGGAGGTCTCACCGACAGAAGACGGCGTCGCTGGAGGACACGTGATGGGGGGGGGGGGTTTGGTTTCTGCAGGGAAACCTGACGGATGAAGGACGGACAGAAATGTAGCCGAGTGTTCAGAGTGAAGAGAGTGAGAGAGAGTGCAGACTGGATTTGATCGAAGAACATTTTAATCTCACCTACAAAGATATCACTGTAGTTTTTTTGTTTTTTTTGAATAACTTTTCTGTCCCGTTAATTTATTTTTCTGCAGTGTTTCTGTGATGTCATCACCAGCATTTTACGTATTAAAACAGTGCAGCTCCATGAACCTGACCGAGGCCCGCTCAGAAGACGCTGCACGGAACCACAGACTAAATTTTTAGAAACGGGTTTCAAGCAGAGCTTAGCTGGCTGAGCTTATGCTAACCTATTAGGCTAATAAATATCTATATTTTTTATAAAATTCATTATGCGCTTGTGCTGCTGGAGCTGAAACAAGCGCTAGCAGAGCTAGGAGCAGCTCTGGGAGCGCTCGTTTGAGCTCCACTAGGGCTCGTTTCAGCTCCGCTAGCGCTAGTTTCAGCTCCGCTAGGGCTCGTTTCAGCTCCGGGAGTGCTAGTTTCAGCTCCGCTAGGGCTTGTTTCAGCTCAGCTAGGGCTCGTTTCAGCTCCGCTAGCACTCGTTTCAGCTCCGCTAGCACTCGTTTCAGCTCCGCTAGCGCTCGTTTCAGCTCCGGGAGTGCTAGTTTCAGCTCCGCTAGGGCTTGTTTCAGCTCAGCTAGGGCTCGTTTCAGCTCCGCTAGCACTCGTTTCAGCTCCACTAGCGCTTGTTTCAGCTCCGCTAGCGCTCGTTTCAGCTCCGGGAGTGCTAGTTTCAGCTCCGCTAGGGCTTGTTTCAGCTCCGCTAGCGCTCGTTTCAGCTCTGGGAGTGTTCGTTTCAGCTCTGGGAGGGCTTGTTTCAGCTCCGCTAGCGCTAGTTTCAGCTCCTCTAGCGCTAGTTTCAGCTCCGCTAGGGCTCGTTTCAGCTCCACTAGCGCTAGTTTCAGCTCCTCTAGCGCTCGTTTTGGACGTTGTTGGTCCGGTCAGTCAACATAGCAGGGTCTTGTAAGGATCTGAGGCTAAAGTCGCTAAAACAAGGAGCCTGAGCGATGACAAGAAAGTAGAACATCTCATCATGGAGGTGAGGGTGGAGCTAGGGGTGGGGCTGGGGGTGGAGCCTGGTCAGGTGTGGAAGCCTGTTTCTGCAAAGACGAGGAACAACAGCTAAGGCGAGATCAAAACTACGCCCACGTGGACGTAGTCGTGAAGAAGACGGGTTTTAATGGAAACATTTTACTCAGTAATGTTTCAACCATCGCAACGATTTCTCAAAACAAAATGCTTGAGGGAAAAGTTGCATTTATTTTTTTTCGTGAAAAAGTTACTATTTTGTGAGAAACGTTTTTGTAAAAAAATTCTTAAAAAGTTTTGATTTTAGAGAGAAAAAAAAGTTTAAATAAGAGTTGCTATTGTACAAGAAAAAAATTGGATTCATCTCGGGAAAAATGTTTGTCATAAATTTTGGCCTAAATTTAATGAGGGAAAAAAAAGGATTTTACAAGACAAAGTTAAGGTTTTTTTTTGTTTCAAAAAATTGCTACATTAGAAGGATTTAAAAAAAAGATGATTCCAGACGTTACAAGAAAAGAAAGTTGGCAGTTTTGAGTTTAAGTCTTGTTTTTTAATATTAACTTAGTTCTGAGCAGAAACGGGATTCCACCTGACTGAGTTATGAAATTAAGACTAATTTATTCACTATTATAAATGACAAGCACTGACAGCGCGCTACGTTAGCGTCACCAGCTGAACGCGATTACACGTTAAACATTAACGTTCGGTATTAAAACTGAAGGTCACTGGTCTTTTCATCCAAACCAGCTTCAATAAACCTAAATATCTGCTACATTTTGCACATATAATGTAGAAAATAAAGTATAGGGATGCAACTAAGTGGAACTTGTGCTTTCATGCATCTTTCCCATAAGGCCTTGCGTCAAAGAAAAAAAAATCATGAGGTTGTATTAAAATGTTTCCGATCATTCAGGTAAAGGGTTAAAGGAATGTAGACTGAGCTGAAGTTGGGTTTATGTTTTCTATGAAAGAAAATACGTTCGAGCCACTTCCTCTAGCAATACCACTTCTGACCACATGGGGGCGACATATGACGAGTATTCTCATGTCACCAGAGGCAATGACGCGCTACTTTAGAGGGACAAAGTTGTCTCAATATATGCCGAACCATCAACAGAGCTGTCCGCCCCCATGTGGTCAGAGGTGGTATTACTACATACAGTGGCTTTAATGAGACGCTACGGCGCATTTAAATAGTCGCGGCACTTTATCTTGAATTATGCTCCTCGGCTACGGCGGGCTGGTCTCACGTCAAGATGACGACTCCCCGAAGAGGACATAAGTGTGTGTTTGTGTGTTTTTAACAAACTCATTTGAAAAGAGAAAAATATGTAAAATAAAAAAATTAAAGGGAAATCAAGTCGAAGCAGGGTTTTCACTCCAGCTGAAGCCATTAAAGTTGAACGGGGAGACCTGAACGCATCACGGCTCAGTAAAAAGCAGCTTCAGTAATAAAACTCAGTAATGTATCAGTTTTGGTTTTATCTGCTTCTTCCACAGGTTTGTTCATTGTACTATAAATAAAACTGCTAGAAAGGTGCACATGTCCCCGTTTTTCATTTTGCTTCAGCAGCAGGTTCAAGTAAAATTTCCTTCAAGGTGCCTTTTTTTTTCACACAATCAGCCATTTTTCAAACACGTTAGCAACGAATGTCGTATTTCAGAACATCCTAAATTTATCAAACACGTTCCATTTCCACACAAAAGCTTTAAAACAGTTCATTAGACGGATGTTTTAACGCCGCTCTGTCAGTGGGTCTTCTCTGAACACGGCAGAGATGTTCGCCCCCATGTGGTCAGGAGTGTTATTACATAGAGTGCCTTTAATTTTTTTTTGTGTCAGAGGTCGTAGTCGTAGTTTCTCCGTACAACAACGGTTATAAAAACCAGTCAGATGTCATTTGCATATTACATCTTTATTCACAAAGCCTTAAAACCCATCATGATTCGACAACAAAAGTCCCCTCAGACCCCAACAGGTTCACGTCTCCCCCCTCCAGTATTTATTGCATTAGTTCCACATATATATATATATATATATATAAAAAATAAAATAAAACTAACAGATTTGTTAAGAAAGGCTTCTATGAAAACATTTCACCGGGGTAACGATGCTACTGAGAGACGACGGCCCGTCGGGAGGGAAAAGTTAAAAACATTTCCTGAAATTTATCCACTTGCATACGTATTCGAGCGGTTTGTTTCTGTTGGGTATGAACTCGTTTAAATTAACGTAAAAGCAAAGCAACTATAAACTTAAATGTGGAAATATTTGGTTCAACAGTTGCGTCTGAAGACTTCCAGCTGTTACAAATGAGTGAAAATAAATAGTTCTACATTTTTTGGGCATTAGGTTCACGTAGTTTTTGCATACGAAGTTAATAACGTTTCACCTAAATGTTGCTGCAGCAACAAAAAACTCCAGAAAACAGAAAATTTCAAAATAAAAGCTTGAAAAAACGATGATAGTTAATCCTCGCTGCTCAGCTGTTACGCATTTAATTTGATGTTAAAACACATATTTTAATGCATTTTATTTGATTTTTATTATTATTATTATTATATACAAGCGTAAAAGATGGCAGAAGAAGCAAAACCGGTCCTTTTTTTTTTCCTGCCAGATTCCAGTTGTGATAGTAGCTGCTGACTCGAGTGGATTTCACCTGATTTTATATTGAATTCACATGATTGCAATGTTTCAGATATTTTTTTTTTAAATTCAAAATGTTTTGATTTAGAGCTGAAAATAAACTCCAGACAGAACCAGGGTTAAAATTAATGGACCATTTTAGACTTTGAGGAAGGAAAAGTAGGCCCGATGACCTTGAACAGGAGGCGGCGGGTAAAGATCATGAATGGATGTCCAACTCTCAAAGGGGTCCACCAACATTTGGGGACGTGTTCATTTGCCGTCGGAGCTTGATAAATCCCAGGGGGCTTTGCTGCACTGGGTTTCTGGAGGAGACGGCGGTTATTTACCCTCCTATCGAACTCTGGGGTTGACGGCCGTTGATCCAAAGCGAAGCTACATCGTAGGACGCACGTCAAGCTCACGGCCCGCGAGAGCGTTAAAAAAAAAAAAGACCATCGATTAATAACAGCTGGAAATATTTCTGAAGAAGTTTTCAAGGAGCGCCAATGCAAGTCTCCGCTGGACTCGTTAACGACGGCAGAAAACGGGAATAACCGCTAGGCTAGTTTAAGACGCAAGTTGAAACACCCAGAATTGTTACAATCCCAGGTGACTCTTTTTTGTCCAAATTTTCAGTTCAGTTCCGTGCAAGTGTTAATGTATACATTTGCAATTTCATGATTTCATGACAAAAATGTAATAAAAAAAAAAAAAACGTGATTTTTTTTTTTCCAAAAAATGTATATTTAAGTTTTTTTTTTTTTTTTAAGTCTCAAATTTAAAAGGTTCTAGTGAAATTTATCAGAATTAGAGAACGAAAAGTCTTGAACTGGTAAAACTCGTAACTTTACGACAAAATAGCTTTTTTTTTTTAATGGAAAAAAAAACTTTTTTTTATTTGGGACTACAGAAGAAAATGAATGCGAATTTCACGATAAATTGCAATTTTTGCTAAATTTTGAGATTTTCTGGACACAGCCGTGATTTTGCAAAATTAGTGACTTTACAGGGAGTGCGGGCTAGCATAGCAGCAGCGCTTCAACGCCAAACAAGGAGCTATGTTAGCTGATCGCTGCCGCCGAAAAAAGTAACAAAAAAGGACAAAGTTCTTCTGGAATAAAATGTCACTTTTCCAAGAAACACGATCATAAACCGAGTCCAGCAACTAGCGGAGAATCAGACAACACGGTCGAGAAAACAAAGAACAAACTGCCCCCCTTAGACGTCGACCGTGATGCTGATGTTGGGGAGGAAACAGTCCGACTCCCCCATCGACCAACATTAAGTGCTTTTGAGAGCAACTGGAGATGATGGCGGTTGGCGTAGCAACGATGGGAGCAGAAGGCGCCTATTTGGAGTGACGTATTTTCAGAAGAGATGGGCTTTTGAGGAGCTTCTTGAAAACTACGAAGGAAAATAGCTTGGACTGTTCCGAGACGCCGCCAGGCTACGTTCTTCAGAGGAGTCGCGCCGTAGAAAGGTAGCGTGGTCCTTAACGAGAACATTTAGGCAAGAAGGCAACCGCGAGACTTGGGCAACGACGACGACGGCGGCGGCAAGGGGTGGCACGCCCCTTTTAGGTTGGCCGAAAAACCAGACGCGCCACCGCGGGCTGGAAGTCCAGTTCTGGATGGCGTTTGAGGCGAAAGGTGACCAAGGTCCCGCACCGGCCCCACGTGACTTTTACTGGACGACGCCAAACGTCACAAATGGGCGGCACCAAGGTTCCCAGACACCTCGGCCGGGGCGTTGATTTAAGAACTCCAAAAAAATGTTGGTGCGTCTATTTAAACTGGTTTTATTGGGCCGGTTGATCTAAAAGCTTCAGGGCCGACACCGTCAGTCACGCGTAAAGCTCTTCGCTCTCGTTTACGCCCTACAGGGGGACATTTTTGTCTTTTTCAGGGAAAATTCCCGTGTTGAGAAACCAAACTCAACATATCCAGATAACATTTTTGTTCACCGGTTAAACCATTCAAGGCTTCAGACTGCAGCTTTATGGAAGATTTATTTCTTATTTTACGTTGAAGATGTCTCTTGTGACCTGCTGAAGCCTGAACCAATAAAATGTTTAAAACCTTTTTGGACTCCTTCATCCCACTGCCTCATATTGAGTTTGATGCATCCGAATCCAGAACTTTAAATGGAAGTTTGAGCCAGTTGGAGGTTGTGGAGATACTGAAACTACCAACTAGAGATATTTAATCACATACAGTTGTATTTCAGCAGATACAGCAGAAAAGCCTGCAGCTGTTTGCAGAAACCACATCAGAATTCAAATTTATGGTAAATATTAAAAAATACAATATATCCTAATAAAACAAAGAAAAAAAAAAAGAGATATCCGTACGAGTCATTTCTGAGTTTGCATGTTCAACACAAGTTTGTTTCACATCTCAATTTCATCCAGTGTCAAAACTTGTATCTTTTTTTTTTTTTTTTTTTTTTGGGTGATCAAAAACCTCAAAATGTCGAGTGAAGCGCGAGCGCGGCGGATCATTTCATGGCCGCCGGCGGTAACAGATGGTCCTTAAAGAGTTTCTAGTTTGCATCTCGCAGCTCTCGCTGATCCGGTAAAAGGAAGGGAGCCGACATTGACGTATTGCTGAGAATCTAAACGACTAAATTAAAAGAAAAAAAAAAAAAAAAGCAGTATAAAAAAAATGCAGAAACTACTACCTGCATGCTGGAGAGACGTTGGTCTGTAGAAGTACAAAATGTAGAAAAGAAATGTGCTGCAAAACACAACCAGAATGTTTCATGAACACGTTATAAATAAAAAGGTGCAGGTTGTCCCCCGACAACGCAGACGGACCTCGTTAGAGATGCGATGGGTACCTGGTCAGATAAGCCCCGCCCCCCGGCTTCCTCCGCGACGGCGGAAACGGGTACACATCCTGTTTCTAAGGCATTTTGTACACGAGCGCCACCGGACGCTTCCCTTTGCCTTCTTCCGAGGAGCCCCGCCCCCAGCCCCGCCCCCTGTCAGTATTTGAGCCACGGGTGGGCGGCGATGGAGGCTTTGCTGCGGTCTCCGTAGTCGTAAAGCAACTCCTCGCCCTTGTCGATGTCCCGGGAGGCGACCAGGATGAGGTGGGGGACGCCGCCGATGTCGTGGAGTTTGGTTTGGCAGTTCCCGTTTTTACTGTGATTTATCAGCCGACCCATTCGCTCCGTCTCCCTGGTGGCGTCCACACTGTCGAGACGAGAACACAGCGTCCACGGACGCGTTAAAACACACATCACACGTACGTCATGCCTGAGCAACGTTCTGGTTAAATCCTGGATTTAAAAAATTAATAAATCATCAATAAAATAAATCATTCAGGAAGTCTTTCTGAGGATTTAAATACAAGCTCAAGTCTGAAACAGTTGGGTCTATATAGACGTCATCCCAACGTTGACCTTCACCTGTCTATATAGACGTCATCCCAGCGTTGACCTCCACCTGTCTATATAGACGTCATCCCAGCGTTGACCTCCACCTGTCTATATAGACGTCATCCCAGCGTTGACCTCCACCTGTCTATATAGACGTCATCCCAGCGTTGACCTCCACCTGTCTATATAGACGTCATCCCAGCGTTGACCTCCACCGTCTATATAGACGTCATCCCAGCGTTGACCTCCACCCGTCTATATAGACGTCATCCCAGCGTTGACCTCCACCCGTCTATATAGACGTCATCCCAGCGTTGACCTCCACCCGTCTATATAGACGTCATCCCAGCGTTGACCTCCACCCGTCTATAGACGTCATCCCAGCGTTGACCTCCACCCGTCTATATAGACGTCATCCCAGCGTTGACCTCCACCCGTCTATATAGACGTCATCCCAGCGTTGACCTCCACCCGTCTATATAGACGTCATCCCATCGTTGACCTCCACCCGTCTATATAGACGTCATCCCAGCGTTTGACCTCCACCCGTCTATATAGACGTCATCCCAGCGTTGACCTCCACCCCCGTCTATATAGACGTCATCCCAGCGTTGACCTCCACCCGTCTATATAGACGTCATCCCAGCGTTGACCTCCACCCGTCTATATAGACGTCATCATCCAGCGTTGACCTCCACCTGTCTATATAGACGTCATCCCAGCGTTGACCTCCACCCCCGTCTATATAGACGTCATCCCAGCGTTGACCTCCACCCGTCTATATAGACGTCATCCCAGCGTTGACCTCCACCCGTCTATATAGACGTCATCCCAGCGTTGACCTCCACCCGTCTATATAGACGTCATCCCAGCGTTGACCTCCACCCGTCTATATAGACGTCATCCCAGCGTTGACCTCCACCTCCCCTGTCTATATAGACGTCATCCCAGCGTTGACCTCCACCCGTCTATATAGACGTCATCATCCCATCCCAGCGTTGACCTCCACCCGTCTATATAGACGTCATCCCAGCGTTGACCTCCACCCGTCTATATAGACGTCATCCCAGCGTTGACCTCCACCCGTCTATATAGACGTCATCCCAGCGTTGACCTCCACCTCCACCCGTCTATATAGACGTCATCCCAGCGTTGACCTCCACCCGTCTATATAGACGTCATCCCAGCGTTGACCTCCACCCGTCTATATAGACGTCATCCCAGCGTTGACCTCCACCCGTCTATATAGACGTCATCCCAGCGTTGACCTCCACCCGTCTATATAGACGTCATCCCAGCGTTTGACCTCCACCCTGTCTATATAGACGTCATCCCAGCGTTGACCTCCACCCGTCTATATAGACGTCATCCCAGCGTTGACCTCCACCTGTCTATATAGACGTCATCCCAGCGTTGACCTCCACCCGTCTATATAGACGTCATCCAGCGTTGACCTCCACCCGTCTATATAGACGTCATCCCAGCGTTGACCTCCACCCGTCTATATAGACGTCATCCCAGCGTTGACCTCCACCCGTCTATATAGACGTCATCCCCAGCGTTGACCTCCACCTGTCTATATAGACGTCATCCCAGCGTTGACCTCCACCCGTCTATATAGACGTCATCCCATCCCAGCGTTGACCTCACCCGTCTATATAGACGTCATCCCAGCGTTGACCTCCACCCGTCTATATAGACGTCATCCCAGCGTTGACCTCCACCTGTCTATATAGACGTCATCCCAGCGTTGACCTCCACCCGTCTATATAGACGTCATCCCAGCGTTGACCTCCACCTGTCTATATAGACGTCATCCCAGCGTTGACCTCCACCCTGTCTATATAGACGTCATCCCAGCGTTGACCTCCACCCGTCTATATAGACGTCATCCCAGCGTTGACCTCCACCCCGTCTATATAGACGTCATCCCAGCGTTGACCTCCCCGTCTATATAGACGTCATCCCAGCGTTGACCTCCACCCGTCTATATAGACGTCATCCCAGCGTTGACCTCCACCTGTCTATATAGACGTCATCCCAGCGTTGACCTCCACCCGTCTATATAGACGTCATCCCAGCGTTGACCTCCACCCGTCTATATAGACGTCATCCCAGCGTTGACCTCCCCTGTCTATATAGACGTCATCCCAGCGTTGACCTCCACCCGTCTATATAGACGTCATCCCAGCGTTGACCCTCCACCCGTCTATATAGACGTCATCCCAGCGTTGACCGTGACCTCCACCTGTCTATATAGACGTCATCCCAGCGTTTGACCTCCACCCGTCTATATAGACGTCATCCCAGCGTTGACCTCCACCCGTCTATATAGACGTCATCCCAGCGTTGACCTCCACCCGTCTATATAGACGTCATCCCAGCGTTGACCTCCACCCGTCTATATAGACGTCATCCCAGCGTTGACCTCCACCCGTCTATATAGACGTCATCCCAGCGTTGACCTCCACCCGTCTATATAGACGTCATCCCAGCGTTGACCTCCACCGTCTATATAGACGTCATCCCAGCGTTGACCTCCACCTGTCTATATAGACGTCATCCCAGCGTTGACCTCCACCTGTCTATATAGACGTCATCCCAGCGTTGACCTCCACCCGTCTATATAGACGTCATCCCAGCGTTGACCTCCACCCGTCTATATAGACGTCATCCCAGCGTTGACCTCCACCCGTCTATATAGACGTCATCCCCGGCGTTGACCTCCACCACCCGTCTATATAGACGTCATCCCAGCGTTGACCTCCACCCGTCTATATAGACGTCATCCCAGCGTTGACCTCCCCCGTCTATATAGACGTCATCCCAGCGTTGACCTCCACCCGTCTATATAGACGTCATCCCAGCGTTGACCTCCACCCGTCTATATAGACGTCATCCCAGCGTTGACCTCCACCCGTCTATATAGACGTCATCCCAGCGTTGACCTCCACCCGTCTATATAGACGTCATCCCAGCGTCGACCTCCACCGTCTATATAGCGTCATCCCAGCGTCGACCTCCACCCGTCTATATAGACGTCATCCCAGCGTTGACCTCCACCCGTCTATATAGACGTCATCCTCCCAGCGTCGACCTCCCCCCGTCTATATAGACGTCATCCCAGCGTGACCTCCACCCGTCTATATAGACGTCATCCCAGCGTCGACCTCCACCCGTCTATATAGACGTCATCCCAGCGTCGACCTCCACCCGTCTATAGACGTCTCCCAGCGTCGACCTCCACCCGTCTATATAGACGTCATCCCAGCGTTGACCTCCACCCGTCCACCCGTCTATAGACGTCATCCCAGCGTTGACCTCCACCCGTCTATATACGTCATCCCAGCGTCGACCTCCACCCGTCTATATAGACGTCATCCCAGCGTCGACCTCCACCCGTCTATATAGACGTCATCCCAGCGTCGACCTCCACCTGTCTATATAGACGTCATCCCAGCGTTGACCTCCACCCGTCTATATAGACGTCATCCCAGCGTTGACCTCCACCCGTCTATATAGACGTCATCCCAGCGTTTACCTCCACCCGTCTATATCAATCAATCAATCAATCAATCAATCTTTATTTGTATAGCGCTTTTCATGCAAAAACATGCAACACAAAGTGCTTTACAGAATTAAAAAACAAATAAATCACAATAAAACCCCTTCCCTCCCACCTCCATACTAACAAATATACACACACAATCACAACCAATAGGGCGACATGGCACTGAGGATCAAGGAAAAACGCCACCTTTTGGGCCATCCACACTGGGAGGAGCTGTAGGCCTTATCAGGGTGACCGGCACCTGGGCCCCCCGACTCCAACTGACAGGCGGACCCCCAGATCAGTAGGAGGAACCCCCAGCCAGCCAGGCCAGAGGGACCCAAGGACAGCACCCCCAGTCACCTGACACAGCTCCCAGTGTGGAGGACCCCCCTGAGGAAACACTGGAGTTAAAAGATAATGACTAAAAGCATAAAATAGCAGGATAAAAGCAGCTAAAAGCAGATAAAAGCATCATCCTAAAAAGCAAGTTAAAAGGAGCAACATAAAACAGGATAGCACCAGATAAAAATGTAAGAAGAGTTTAAAATATTAATTAAAAGCCTGATTAAAAAGGTGTGTCTTTAGTCTTCCTTTAAAAATATCAACAGTCTCTGCAGTCCTGAGGCCCTCCGGCAGGCTGTTCCACAGGTGGGGGCCATAGTGGCTAAATGCTGCCTCCTCACCGTGGGTTTTTTGTTCTAGGTTTTGGTCTGGTTAAAAGGCCAGTGCCGGAGGACCGCAGGGTCCGCGAGGGTTGATATGGTAAAAGCAAGTCAGATAAATAAGAGGGCGCAAGGCCATTAAGACATTTAAAAACCAGTAAGAGAATCTTAAAATCGATCCTGAAGCGGACGGGGAGCCAATGCAGCGACTTTAAAACTGGCGTAATGTGTTCCCGCCCTCTGGTCTTCGTCAGCACGCGAGCGGCTGAGTTCTGTAATAATTGGAGATTTACAATACTCTTTTTGGGAAGACCAGAGAGCAGGGCATTACAATAATCCAGGCGACATGAAATAAAAGCATCAGCACCTCCGTACTGGCCTGAGAGAGAAACAGGCGGACTCTGGCTATGTTCTTAAGGTGATAAAAACCTATTTTTGTTATATTTTTGATATGTGGTATAAAATTTAGCTCAGAGTCAAAATCACGCCCAAATTCTTTACTGATTGGGTCGGTTTTAAGATCCTTTAGTTTTGGTAAAAGTTTCTCTCTCTCTGGCCTTCAGGACCTATAACTAAAACCTCAGTTTTGTCCTGGTTGAGCTGTAGGAAATTCTCTGCCATCCATGACTTGATGTCTACAATGCAGTTAAAAAGGACATCAATTGGTCCTGTGTCATCAGGAGACACGGCGATGTACAGCTGTGTATCATCAGCATAACTGTGGAAACTGATGCCGTATCTCCTAATGACGTCCCCAAGGGGAAGCATGTAAAGATTAAAAAGAAGTGGACCTAAAATTGAGCCTTGGGGAACCCCACATTCAATTTCATGGGGTTCTGAGGAACATGTATCCAGACTTACATAAAAGCATCGGTCTGTGAGATAGGAACAAAACCAGTTAAGAACAGTACCAGAGAGGCCGACCAGGTGTCTGAGTCTATTTAATAAAATGCAATGGTCTACTGTATCAAAAGCGGCACATAGATCCAGTAGAACCAATACTGTGAGCTTTTTATTATCTAAATTCCACCTGATGTCATTTAAAATCTTTAA
Source organism: Hirundichthys speculiger (assembly GCA_018398805.1). Classification (NCBI taxonomy): domain Eukaryota; kingdom Metazoa; phylum Chordata; class Actinopteri; order Beloniformes; family Exocoetidae; genus Hirundichthys; species Hirundichthys speculiger. The sequence continues at coordinate 13,774 of JAGFBZ010001291.1, read as the reverse complement.
GAGTGCTGTCTCGGTACTGTGGTTCCTCCTAAAACCAGACTGATGTTTCTCTAAAATGCTATTTCTGTTTAAAAAGTCATTAAGTTGGTTAAAAACCAGTTTTTCTAAAATTTTACTTAAAAATGGTAAGTTGGATACTGGTCTGTAATTATTAAGAACGTTTGGGTCTAAATTGCTCTTCTTCAGAAGGGGCTTCACCACCGCCGTTTTAAAGGCGGTAGGGAAGACACCCGTCTGAAGAGAGCAATTCATGATGTTTAAAAACTGCTCCTCGAAGACTCCATAAAACGATTTTAAGAGTGATGTGGGAATTGGATCTAAAAGGCAGGTTGTTGGGTTTACTTGGGAGAAAACTCTACCAAGTGTCCTTGCATCAACCAGGGCAAAACTCTCCAGCGTCTCCTCAGGCAAGGACAACAGTCCAGGTGCGTTAACAGGCAAAACTTTCTGGGATAACATACTCGATCTGATGTCCTTGATTTTAGTTCTGAAGTGGTCTGCAAAGTTTTCACAAAGATCATCCGTTGGTGTCTTAAAAACTTTATTAAAATTAGTGCCTGTTAAAATATTAAAGGTGGAGAAGAGGAACCGGGGGTTGTTTTTATGGTTGGTGATGAGTTGTGAGAAATGAGAGATTCGTGCCTTTTTAACTGCGTTATTGTAGGTTTTGAGTTGTTGGCGTAAAATCTCATGATGCACTGTTAGTTTACTTTTTCTCCATCTTCTCTCTGCACTCCTGCATTTTCTTTTCAGTATGTTAACTTCATCTGTTTTTCTCCACGGAGGTGTAGGTTTTCTTTTAATTGTTTTAGTTACAGGTGGAGCTACTGAGTCCAGAGTTGACTTTAGTTTACTGTTAAAATTGTCAACGATAAAATCACAAGGTGCAGGTAAAACTACAGCAGGAGTGCTCTGTAAAATCTCAATAAAATTTGCAGCCACTTCAGAAGTTAGGTAGCGTTTCCTGACTGTTCTCTCATATAGACGTCACCCCAGCGTTGACCTCCACCCGTCTATATAGACGTCATCCCAGCGTTGACCTCCACCCGTCTATATAGACGTCATCCCAGCGTTGACCTCCACCCGTCTATATAGACGTCATCCTCCCCGTTGACCTCCACCCGTCTATATAGACGTCATCCCGCGTTGACCTCCACGTCATCCAGCGTTGACCTCCACCGTCTATATAGACGTCATCCCAGCGTTGACCTCCACCTGTCTATATAGACGTCATCCCAGCGTTGACCCTCCACCTGTCTATATAGACGTCATCCCAGCGTTGACCTCCACCCGTCTATATAGACGTCATCCCAGCGTTGACCTCCACCTGTCTATATAGACGTCATCCCAGCGTTGACCTCCACCTGTCTATATAGACGTCATCCCAGCGTTGACCTCCACCTGTCTATATAGACGTCATCCCAGCGTTGACCTCCACCTGTCTATATAGACGTCATCCCAGCGTTGACCTCCACCTGTCTATATAGACGTCATCCCCAGCGTTGACCTCCACCTGTCTATATAGACGTCATCCCAGCGTTGACCTCCACCTGTCTATATAGACGTCATCCCAGCGTTGACCTCCACCTGTCTATATAGACGTCATCCCAGCGTTGACCTCCACCTGTCTATATAGACGTCATCCCAGCGTTGACCTCCACCCGTCTATGTAGACGTCATCCCAGCGTTGACCTCCACCTGTCTATATAGATGTCATCCCAGCGTTGACCTCCACCTGTCTATATAGACGTCATCCCAGCGTTGACCTCCACCTGTCTATAGACGTCATCCCAGCGTTGACCTCCCACCCGTCTATATAGACGTCATCCCAGCGTTGACCTCCACCCGTCTATATAGACGTCATCCCAGCGTTGACCTCCACCCGTCTATATAGACGTCATCCCCAGCGTTGACCTCCACCCGTCTATATAGACGTCATCCCAGCGTTGACCTCCACCCGTCTATATAGACGTCATCCCAGCGTTGACCTCCACCCGTCTATATAGACGTCATCCCAGCGTTGACCTCCACCTGTCTATATAGACGTCATCCCAGTGTTGACCTTCAACCGTCTATATAAACGTCATCCCAGCGTTGACCTCCAACCGTCTATATAGACCATCATCCCAGCGTTGACCTCCACCCGTCTATATAAACATCATCCCAGCGTTGACCTCCACCTGTCTATATAGATGTCATCCCAGCGTTTACCTCCACCTGTCTATATAGACGTCATCCCAGCGTTGACCTCCACCTGTCTATATAGACGTCATCCCAGCGTTGACCTCCACCTGTCTATATAGACGTCATCCCAGCGTTGACCTCCACCGTCTATATAGACGTCATCCCAGCGTTGACCTCCACCCGTCTATATAGACGTCATCCCAGCGTTGACCTCCACCGTCTATATAGACGTCATCCCAGCGTTGACCTCCACCTGTCTATATAGACGTCATCCCAGCGTAGACCTCCACCTGTCTATATAGACGTCATCCCAGCGTTGACCTCTCACACCTGTCTATATAGACGTCATCCCAGCGTTGACCTCCACCTGTCTATATAGACGTCATCCCAGCGTTGACCTCCACCCGTCTATATAGACGTCATCCCACCCAGCGTTGACCTCCACCTGTCTATATAGACGTCATCCCAGCGTTGACCTCCACCCGTCTATATAGACGTCATCCCAGCGTTGACCTCCACCCGTCTATATAGACGTCATCCTCCCAGCGTTGACCTCCACCGTCTATATAGACGTCATCCCAGCGTTGACCTCCACCTGTCTATATAGACGTCATCCCAGCGTTGACCTCCACCTGTCTATATAGACGTCATCCCAGCGTTGACCTCCACCCGTCTATATAGACGTCATCCCATCCCCGCGTTGACCTCCCCCCTGTCTATATAGACGTCATCCCAGCGTTGACCTCCCCCCTGTCTATATAGACGTCATCCCAGCGTTGACCTCCACCTGTCTATATAGACGTCATCCCAGCGTTGACCTCCCCCCACCTGTCTATATAGACGTCATCCCAGCGTTGACCTCCACCTGTCTATATAGACGTCATCCCAGCGTTGACCTCCACCTGTCTATATAGACGTCATCCCAGCGTTGACCTCCACCTGTCTATATAGACGTCATCCCAGCGTTGACCTCCACCTGTCTATATAGACGTCATCCCAGCGTTGACCTCCACCTGTCTATATAGACGTCATCCCAGCGTTGACCTCCCCTGTCTATATAGACGTCATCCCAGCGTTGACCTCCACCTGTCTATATAGACGTCATCCCAGCGTTGACCTCCACCTGTCTATATAGACGTCATCCCAGCGTTGACCTCCACCTGTCTATAGACGTCATCCCAGCGTTGACCTCCACCCGTCTATATAGACGTCATCCCAGCGTTGACCTCCACCCGTCTATATAGACGTCATCCCAGCGTTGACCTCCACCGTCTATATAGACGTGTCATCCCAGCGTTGACCTCCACCCGTCTATATAGACGTCATCCCAGCGTTGACCGTTGACCTCCACCCGTCTATATAGACGTCATCCCAGCGTTGACCTCCACCCGTCTATATAGACGTCATCCCAGCGTTGACCTCCACCGTCTATATAGACGTCATCCCAGCGTTGACCTCCACCCGTCTATATAGACGTCATCCCAGCGTTGACCTCCACCTGTCTATATAGACGTCATCCCAGCGTTGACCTCCCACCCGTCTATATAGACGTCATCCCAGCGTTGACCTCCCCTGTCTATATACGTCATCCCAGCGTTGACCTCCCCGTCTATACGTCATCCCAGCGTTGACCTCCACCCCGTCTATATAGACGTCATCCCAGCGTTGACCTCCACCCGTCTATATAGACGTCATCCCCCAGCGTTGACCTCCACCCGTCTATATAGACGTCATCCCAGCGTTGACCTCCACCTGTCTATATAGACGTCATCCCTGCGTTGACCTCCACCCGTCTATATAGACGTCATCCCAGCGTTGACCTCCCCCCGTCTATATAGACGTCATCCCAGCGTTGACCTCCACCCGTCTATATAGACGTCATCCCAGCGTTGACCTCCACCCGTCTATATAGACGTCATCCCAGCGTTGACCTCCCACCGTCTATATAGACGTCATCCCAGCGTTGACCTCCACTTGTCTATATAGGGGTCATCCTAGCGTTGACCTCCACCCTGTCTATATAGAGGTCATCCCAGCGTTGACCTCCACCCGTCTATATAGACGTCATCCCAGCGTTGACCTCCACCCGTCTATATAGACGTCATCCCAGCGTTGACCTCCACCTGTCTATATAGACGTCATCCCAGCGTTGACCTCCACCTGTCTATATAGACGTCATCCCAGCGTTGACCTCCACCCGTCTATATAGACGTCATCCCAGCGTTGACCTCCACCTGTCTATATAGACGTCATCCCAGCGTTGACCTCCAACCGTCTATATAGACGTCACCCAGCGTTGACCTCCACCCGTCTATATAGACGTCATCCCAGCGTTGACCTCCACCTGTCTATATAGACGTCATCCCAGCGTTGACCTCCACCTGTCTATATAGACGTCATCCCAGCGTTGACCTCCACCACCCGTCTATATAGACGTCATCCCAGCGTTGACCTCCACCTGTCTATATAAACGTCATCCCAGCGTTGACCTCCACCCGTCTATATAGACGTCATCCCAGCGTTGACCTCCACCCGTCTATATAGACGTCATCCCAGCGTTGACCTCCCACCGTCTATATAGACGTCATCCCAGCGTTGACCTCCACCCGTCTATATAGACGTCATCCCAGCGTTGACCTCCACCCGTCTATATAGACGTCATCCCAGCGTTGACCTCCACCCGTCTATATAGACGTCATCCCAGCGTTGACCTCCACCCGTCTATATAGACGTCATCCCAGCGTTGACCTCCACCTGTCTATATAGACGTCATCCCAGCGTTGACCTCCACCTGTCTATATAGACGTCATCCCAGCGTTGACCTCCACCTGTCTATATAGACGTCATCCCAGCGTTGACCTCCACCTGTCTATATAGACGTCATCCCAGCGTTGACCTCCACCGTCTATATAGACGTCATCCCAGCGTTGACCTCCACCTGTCTATATAGACGTCATCCCAGCGTTGACCTCCACCCGTCTATATAGACGTCATCCCAGCGTTGACCTCCACCCGTCTATATAGACGTCATCCCAGCGTTGACCTCCACCCGTCTATATAGACGTCATCCCAGCGTTGACCTCCACCCGTCTATATAGACGTCATCCCAGCGTTGACCTCCACCCGTCTATATAGACGTCATCCCAGCGTTGACCTCCACCCGTCTATATAGACGTCATCCCAGCGTTGACCTCCACCTGTCTATATAGACGTCATCCCAGCGTTGACCTCCACCCGTCTATATAGACGTCATCCCAGCGTTGACCTCCACCCTGTCTATATAGACGTCATCCCAGCGTTGACCTCCACCTGTCTATATAGACGTCATCCCAGCGTTGACCTCCACCCCGTCTATATATAGACGTCATCCCAGCGTTGACCTCCACCGTCTATATAGACGTCATCCCAGCGTTGACCTCCACCTGTCTATATAGACGTCATCCCAGCGTTGACCTCCACCTGTCTATATAGACGTCATCCCAGCGTTGACCTCCACCTGTCTATATAGACGTCATCCCAGCGTTGACCTCCACCTGTCTATATAGACGTCATCCCAGCGTTGACCTCCACCTGTCTATATAGACGTCATCCCAGCGTTGACCTCCACCTGTCTATATAGAGACGTCATCCCAGCGTTGACCTCCACCTGTCTATATAGACGTCATCCCAGCGTTGACCTCCACCTGTCTATATAGACGTCATCCCAGCGTTGACCTCCACCGTCTATATAGACGTCATCCCAGCGTTGACCTCCACCTGTCTATATAGACGTCATCCAGCGTTGACCTCCACCCGTCTATATAGACGTCATCCCAGCGTTGACCTCCACCCGTCTATATAGACGTCATCCCAGCGTTGACCTCCACCTGTCTATATAGACGTCATCCCAGCGTTGACCTCCACCCGTCTATATAGACGTCATCATCCCAGCGTGACCTCCACCTGTCTATATATAGACGTCATCCCAGCGTTGACCTCCACCTGTCTATATAGACGTCATCCCAGCGTTGACCTCCACCCGTCTATATAGACGTCATCCCAGCGTTGACCTCCACCCGTCTATATAGACGTCATCCCAGCGTTGACCTCCACCTGTCTATATAGACGTCATCCCAGCGTTGACCTCCACCCGTCTATATAGACGTCATCCCAGCGTTGACCTCCACCCGTCTATATAGACGTCATCCCCAGCGTTGACCTCACCCGTCTATATAGACGTCATCCCAGCGTTGACCTCCACCCGTCTATATAGACGTCATCCCAGTCATCCCAGCGTTGACCTCCACCCGTCTATATAGACGTCATCCCAGCGTTGACCTCCACCCGTCTATATAGACGTCATCCCAGCGTTGACCTCCACCCGTCTATATAGACGTCATCCCAGCGTTGACCTCCACCGTCTATAATAGACGTCATCCCAGCGTTGACCTCCACCCGTCTATATAGACGTCATCCCAGCGTTGACCTCCACCTGTCTATATAGACGTCATCCCAGCGTTGACCTCCACCTGTCTATATAGACATCATCCCAGCGTTGACCTCCACCCGTCTATATAGACGTCATCCCAGCGTTGACCTCCACCCGTCTATATAGACGTCATCCCAGCGTTGACCTCCACCTGTCTATACAGGTGTCTCTGATATCCATTAACATGGTGACCTGCAGTCTGATTCTCTGATCACCTCAGTGTTGCTGCCTCTATCTGTTTATATATTCATCTCTGTAGTTCATGGACTAACAATGAACCAGTCAGAATAGAAGAACATGGAATTATTAGTTTTAAAGTTAATGGATATTTATTATTTATATGTTTTGACCTATGTAGTATTGCCAAATCGATGTGCTCTCCTCTCTCTGTCCTTTCTCCCTCCTCTTTCCTTTCTTTACCCAGCTGGTCTTCCCCTAATAATCCAGGTCCTGATCAAGGTTTCTTCCTCAAAATTGAGTTTTTCCTTGACACTGTTTGACAAAGGTTTTTTTCTCTTGCTACCGAAGTAATTTTTTACCTGCCATTTTTCTTTGACTACTATTATAATTTTAGTTAATGATGTAGTTAATGACAATGTAATAGACGCTGTACAAATAAAACTGAATTGAATTGAAATATTGGTCGTACCAGTATGTTTTGCAGAGGTACTGGAAGTAGTACATGTAGCAGCCGGTGGCAGGGTTTTGGGCGTATTCGGCCTCCCTCTTCTTGGCGTCGGTGATCTGCAGCAGGTCTCCGTTATACTCCACCACGTAGTCGCCTTTCTGGAAACACCGAGTGGCGAAAACCGCCCTTCCCTTTCCTTCTATGTGCTGCACCTGCAAAGACGAGGCGGGAAACGGCCTCAATTTAAACATCTTTTTTTTTTTTTTAAATACTTCTACACATAATGTGGATTTTATTTGTCTTAAATGTGTGCTGCCCCCCCCAGTAGTGCTGGGCGATATGGAAAAAATCATATATCACGATATGGACTATTTTATATCACGATAACGATATATATCACGATATACCATAATAAAGTATGTTTTCAGTTATTCTCTGAAAAGTTTGACAAAAATGTCATTGCTTACTTTTCAACTTTATTTTGAAAGGACATTTAGCTGAACTGTCACAAACATACATTTTAGTGCAGCAAAAACAGGTAGGTACAGAGGTACAGTAGCTTTCACATTTTTTTTTAAAGTGCACAACAGTTTCTGAGAGGAAAAACACATTTTTGCACTGAAGTTCAGCTATAAAAAATAAACACAAATTATTTTTCAACTTTCTGAAATCTGTAACCTTGTAGTGCAAAGTTTGCAAACCAATATAAAGTGTCTAAAGTAAACATCAGGGTTGAAGAGAACTCTGTTTAAGGCATTAACCATGAATAAAAGTGCAAACATAAAAGGCTACTTTGTAGAAGTAGATATGTTTCTATCAAATTTATCGTTGCAGGTTATTTAATTACATATTTGCTGTAATAATTGATAAAATTAGGTTAGAAACTATAGAAGAAAATGGCACGATACACACTTTTATATCGTCCCCATGATATGTATCGTCATATTGCCCAGCACTACCCCCCGGGTGTCTCGAAACCGAAGGGAAAGTCAGAATACCTCCATGCCTTCTTCTATCCCGTTTGTGATGAGGTCGTCAATCAGCTTCTTTTGTTCACACTGGAAACAATGGTGGAGCGAGACAAGACATTAAATCAAAGATACTGATTAAAATCTAAAACACGCTGACATTCACAGACTCAATCAAGGAAGACGATTTGATTTGTTGTCCCCTCTCAGTAAAGGAAACAACCAATAAGGGATGATAAAAAAACACTTCTATACAACTGTATAAACATCCAGAGATTGTTTTGTTGCTCTTAACCCCGCCCCCATCCTCATCTCCACCCAGCAGGAATTTAATTAATGGTTCATCAGAAAATTAGCCCATTCACACTGGTTAAAGAGGACGCATAGTATTTTTCATCCTAGTGATTTTATTAACATTTTTTTTTTTTTTTTTTAAGAGTTACTGCACTTGAAACAGGTTAAAAAGAGCATCTAAAACAAGTTAAGTCAAATACAGTAAGACATATAAACGCAGGGCTGCAACAGTCTCTTCCATTAGCCCATAAAATTAAAATTAAACTGCCTTTTTTTTTTCCACAAAAACCAACAGGATCCAGAACTTCAACAGCTCCAGGAGCTAAAAATGTTCAGACGGACCTGGATCTGGTCCGGCGTGGTTGAGGAAATCAGGCAAATAAGCTGCGATGCTAGTCAGGCTCTCAGCGGTTGCAGTTGAGCAACCGCAGTTGGACCAACGCCACATCTGTGTACGTGACGCCCCTCTGACGAGGTTTCAGGCGTCTCTGTTTATTTCCTACTTCCTGTTCTTCGCTTAACTTTTCTGCTTTGTCTGAGTCAGTCTCTTGAGCTGGATCCGCCGCCACAGCTACGCAGCAGGTCAGAGCGAGTGTTTGGAAACGTTTAAACACACACATGAACAGATTTCACGGACAATACTGGACCTAAGACGATCCGTCACAACTGAGCGGTCTCAGTTTAATTGTTTATGGCGTTCACAGGTCTAAAGTACCAGCGATTCAGCAAGACCCCACCGTTTCCTGAGATATAAACATTCATCCGTCTGCTGAGAAGAAGAAAATCTTACCTTGAGCTCCGTCTTGCTCTTCCTGGAGCTTCGTCTTATCGGATAGAAGTCGGTAACTTTTCGGTTTTGAGAGTTTTTGCTTTCTTCCCTGTGGTGACAAAAAACAAAACGCCAGCGTTACCACGGCGCCAGCAGCTGCCACGTTATTCATCCTTCCGACGCCACGATCACATAACTGTACTCTACAGCGTCAAGTTAGCGTCCATCCTCCTCCTGACGAGGAAGCACCGAACTCAGCGGAGAGCGGAAACGCTAACATCCTCCTGACGAGGAAGCATCGAACTCAGCGGAGAGCGGAAACGCTAACATCCTCCTGACGAGGAAGCATCGAACTCAGCGGAGAGCGGAAACGCTAACATCCTCCTGACGAGGAAGCATCGAACTCAGCGGAGAGCGGAAACGCTAACATCCTCCTGACGAGGAAGCATCGAACTCAGCGAAGAGCGGAAACGCTAACATCCTCCTGACGAGGAAGCATCGAACTCAGCGAAGAGCGGAAACGCTAACATCCTCCTGACGAGGAAGCATCGAACTCAGCGGAGAGCGGAAACGCTAACATCCTCCTGACGAGGAAGCACCGAACTCAGCGGAGAGCTGAAACGCTAACATCCTCCTGACGAGGAAGCATCCAACTCAGCGGAGAGCGGAAAAGCTAACATCCTCCTCACGAGGAAGCACCGAACTCAGCGAAGAGCGGAAATGCTAATATTCTCCTGACGAGGAAGCATCCAACTCAGCGGAGAGCTGAAATGCTAACATCCTCCTGACGAGGAAGCATCGAACTCAGCAAAGAGCGGAAACGCTAACATCCTCCTGACGAGGAAGCACCGAAGTCAGCGGAGAGCGGAAACGCTAACATCCTCCTGACGAGGAAGCACCGAACTCAGCGGAGAGCGGAAACGCTAACATCCTCCTCCTGACGAGGAAGCACCGAACTCAGCGGAGAGCGGAAACGCTAACATCCTCCTGACGAGGAAGCACCGAACTCAGCGGAGAGCGGAAACGCTAACATCCTCCTGACGAGGAAGCACCGAACTCAGCGGAGAGCGGAAACGCTAACATCCTCCTGACGAGGAAGCACCGAAACTCAGCGAGAGCGGAAACGCTAACATCCTCCTGACGAAGCACCGAATCAGCGGAGAGCAGAGACGAACGCTAACCACCTGACGACGAGGAAAGCACCGAACTCAGCGGAGAGCGGAAAACGCTAAACATCCCTGACGAGGAAGCACCGAAGTCAGCGGAGAGCGGAAATGCTAACATCCTCCTGAGGAGGAAGCACCGAAGTCAGCGCCGAAGTCAGCGGAGAGCGGAAATGCTAACATCCTCCTGAGGAGGAAGCACCGAAGTCAGCACCGAAGTCAGCGGAGAGCGGAAACGCTAACATCCTCCTGAGGAGGAAGCACCGAAGTCAGCGGAAAGAGCGGAAACGCTAAATCCTCCCTGACGAGGAAGCACCGAACTCAGCGGAGAGCGGAAACGCTAACATCCTGACAGAGGAAGCACGAACTCAGCGGAGAGCGGAAACGCTAACATCCTCCTGACGAGGAAGCACCGAAGTCAGCGGAGAGCGGAAACGCTAACATCCACCTGACGAGGAAGCACCGAACTCAGCGGAGAGCGGAAACGCTAACATCCTCCTGACGAGGAAGCACCGAACTCAGCGGAGAGCGGAAACGCTAACATCCACCTGACGCGGAAGCACCGAAGTCAGCGGAGAGCGGAAACGCTAACATCCTCCTGACGAGGAAGCACCGAAGTCAGCGGAGAGCGGAAACGCTAACATCCACCTGACGAGGAAGCTGGACTCAGACCTGCAGGCAGAGACTGGACCTGGAGGACTGAGGGTCTCCGCAGGAATGAGGACCTCCACGGGACTGGGGGTCTCGGCGGGACTGGGGGTCTCCGCGGGATCCGTGGGACTGAGGGTCTCCGCGGGACTGGGGGCCTCCGCGGGACTGGGGGCCTCCGCGGAACTGGGGGCCTCTGCGGAACTGAGGGCCTCCGCGGGACTGGAGGCCTCCGCGAGACTGAGGGTCTCTGCGGGACCCGTGGAACTGGGGGCCTCTGCGGAACTGAGTGCCTCCGCGGGACTGAGGGCCTCTGCGGAACTGAGGGCCTCCACGGGACTGGGGGACTCCGCGGGACTGGAGGCCTCCACGAGACTGAGGGTCTCTGCGGGACCCGTGGAACTGGGGGCCTCTGCGGAACTGAGGGCCTCCACGGGACTGGGGGACTCCGCGGGACTGAGGGCCTCCGCGGGACTGAGGGTCTATGCAGGACCCGCGGGACTGAGGGCCTCCGCGGGACTGAGGGTCTATGCAGGACCCGCGGGACTGAGGGCCTCCGCGGGACTGAGGGTCTATGCAGGACCCGCGGGACTGAGGGCCTCCGCGGGACTAAGGGCCTCCACGGGACTAAGGGCCTCCACGGGACTGGGGGCCTCCACGGGACTGGGGGCCTCCACGGGACTGAGGGCCTCCGCGGGACTGAGGGTCTCTGCGGGACCCGCGGGACTGAGGGTCTCTGCGGGACTGGGGGCCTCCACGGGACTAAGGGCCTCCACGGGACTGGGGGCCTCCACGGGACTAAGGGCCTCCACGGGACTAAGGGCCTCCACGGGACTGGGGGACTCCGCGGGACTGAGGGTCTCTGCAGGACCCGCGGGACTGAGGGCCTCCGCGGGACTGAGGGCTTCCGTGGGACTGAGGGTCTCTGCGGGACCCGCAGGACTGAGGGCCTCCACGGGATTAAGGGCCTCCACGGGACTGGGGGCCTCCGTGGGACTGAGGGCCTCCACGGGACCCGCGGGACTGAGGGTCTCTGCGGGACTAAGGGCCTCCACGGGACCCGCGGGACTGAGGGTCTCTGCGGGACTGAGGGCTTCCGTGGGACTAAGGGTCTCCACGGGACCCGCGGGACTGAGGACCTCCGGAGGACTGAGGACCTCCGGAGGACTGAGGGTCTCTTCAGGACTGAGGACCTCCGGAGGACTGAGGGCCTCCGGAGGACTGAGGACCTCTTCAGGACTGAGGGCATCTTCAGGACTGAGGGCCTCTTCAGGACTGAGGACCTCCGGAGGACTGAGGACCTCTTCAGGACTGAGGACCTCTTCAGGACTGAGGGCCTCTTCAGGACTGAGGACCTCCGGAGGACTGAGGGCCTCCGGAGGACTGAGGACCTCTTCAGGAGGACTGAGGACCTGAGGGAGGACCTCTTCAGGACTGGGCCTCCAGGACTGAGGGCCTGAGGACTACCTCGGAGGACTGAGGGTCTCTTCAGGACTGAGGACCTCGGAGGACTGAGGGCCTCCGGAGGACTGAGGACCTCTTTCAGGACTGAGGACCTCTTCAGGACTGAGGACCCTCTTCAGGACTGAGGGCCTCTTCAGGACTGAGGGCCTCTTCAGGACTGAGGACCTCCGGAGGACTGAGGGCCTCCGGAGGACTGAGGACCTCTTCAGGACTGAGGACCTCTTCAGGACTGAGGACCTCCGGAGGACTGAGGACCTCTTCAGGACTGAGGGCCTCTTCAGGACTGAGGGCCTCCGGAGGACTGAGGACCTCCGGAGGACTGAGGGTCTCTTCAGGACTGAGGACCTCCGGAGGACTGAGGGCCTCCGGAGGACTGAGGACCTCTTCAGGACTGAGGACCTCTTCAGGACTGAGGACCTCTTCAGGACTGAGGGCCTCTTCAGGACTGAGGGCCTCTTCAGGACTGAGGGCCTCTTCAGGACTGAGGACCTCCGGAGGACTGAGGGCCTCTTCAGGACTGAGGGCCTCCGGAGGACTAAGGGCCTCTTCAGGACTGAGGGCCTCCGGAGGACTGAGGGCCTCTTCAGGACTGAGGGCCTCTTCAGGACCTCTGTGATTAAATTACAGGGGTTCAGCGGTGATTAAAGGTCTCATTAGTGGAGCTCGTCAGTGGATAAATGACTCATGAACATTTAATCAGCATCTGTTTCTGTGAGAAATTAACTGTTTAATTAACTCATTTAAACCAGATGAAGCCTGTCAATTTAAATGTCCTACTGTTTTTTTAATCAGTTGTAAAATGGAAAAACACAAATAAATTTTTAAAGAGGTAATCAATTGTTTACATTTTTAATTTCTATTATCATTTAATTTGTCATTTTAAAAATAATTTTATTAAAAATTATTTTCCAAATTTTTCTTACATTAATTTGTATTATACTGTGTTATAATAAAAAGCTGTCTTATTTTATTTTTTTTAAAAATTTTTATTTGTATTTATTTTATTCAGCCATGTAATTTCATTTTAATTTTAACTCACTAATTATTACAAATTTTATTAAGACTATTTGTTATTAATCGTTAAAGGGCGTCAGTTAACGGTCATAAAAGAAATCCAAAAATCTTTATAGTCAGGAAATAGACTTCTGTTGTCATTACACATCTGAGCCACTAGATGGAGCTGCACTG
>JAGFBZ010001290.1:0-29303 GCA_018398805.1 Hirundichthys speculiger | reverse complement strand
ATCAAACACAAATTATTATGCAACTTCTTTACATAAAATAATGTCATTGAAACCAATTAATAACAGCACATTTCTGTAAATTTAAGCATTATTATTCATTATACAGCATTTACTTACCATATTTCTTGGTTTTAAAATGTGAAAATATTTCTAATCAAATGTTAAAAACAACCTAAATATAAGGCAAAATCTTGTTAAAATTGCAACTACAAACTGTATTTTAATTATGGAAAAACTATTTTTATGAGAAAGTCATTTTCTGTTATTTCACTGTATTTTTCTGGCACCCAGCTGCTGGAAAATTACCGTTTTTTTTTTACGATTTATTTTTTTACAGTGTAGGAACACTTGTTTCTAGATTTAAGAAAGGTATAGTTTGTTATTTAATCTTAAAACAAGATTTATTTTGATGAGGAGGAGGAAAAACGTAATACATCTTATTTTAAGTGTTAATTGTCTCATTTTAGGATTCCCTGCCTGTTTGAGACAAAAAGTAAAGTTTTACTTGATATAAGATTATATTGATAAATTGAAGACTTAAAATAAGAAAGTAATTATTAAAACAAGAAAAAATATCTAACGCTTTTAAATGCAAGTTTTTTTTCTTCTTGGTAAGAACCAAATAATTTTAAGTCTCAGTCTAATCTTATATCAAGTAAAACTACTTTTTTGTCTCAAATAGGCAGGGAATCCTAAAATGAGACAATTAACAGTTAAAATAAAATGTTTTACGTTTTTCCTCCTCCTCATCAAAATAAATCTTGTTTTAAGATTCAGTAACAAACTATACCTTTCTTAAATCTAGAAACGAGTTTCCTACAATCTTAATTTAAGAAATCTTGCTGCATGGACAGATTTATTTCACTTGTTTTGAACCTTTTTCCTTAGTTGTAGTGTTTTTATCTTGTTTTTTGCAGTGTGAGACGAGTGCTGATGTCTTTCCCCTTTTGCGTTAAAGCGCACCTGAATGAGGTCCGTGCAGATTCCTGCAGAAGCAGAGCTCAGTCTTCTTCCTTTTTTCTTTTATTCTTTTCGGCTTCATTTTTATTGACGTCACAGCGATAAAATCCAGGTGCTGATTTATCTGCCGCTCACCTGTGATCAGGTGATTTCTGCCGCTCACCTGTGATCAGGTGATTTCTGCCGCTCACCTGTGATCAGGTGATTTCTGACGCTCACCTGTGATCAGGTGATTTCTGACTCTCACCTGTGATCAGGTGATTTCTACCGCTCACCTGTGATCAGGTGATTTCTGCCGCTCACCTGTGATCAGGTGATTTCTGCTTCTCACCTGTGATCAAGTGATTTATCTGCCGCTCACCTGTGATCAGGTGATTTCTGCCGCTCACCTGTGATCAGGTGATTTCTGCCTCTCACCTGTGATCAGGTGATTTCTGACGCTTACCTGTGGTCAGGTGATTTCTGCCTCTCACCTGTGATCAGGTGATTTCTGATGCTCACCTGTGATCAGGTGATTTCTGCCTCTCACCTGTGATCAGGTGATTTCTGCCTCTCACCTGTGATCAGGTGATTTCTGGTGCTCACCTGTGATCAGGTGATTTCTGCTGCTCACCTGTGATCAGGTGATTTCTGCCTGCTCACCTGTGATCAGGTGATTTCTGACGCTCACCTGTGATCAGGTGATTTCTGCCGCTCACCTGTGATCAGGTGATTTCTGCCTCTCACCTGTGATCAGGTGATTTCTGCCTCTCACCTGTGATCAGGTGATTTCTGCCGCTCACCTGTGATCAGGTGATTTATCTGCCGCTCACCTGTGATCAGGTGATTTCTGACGCTCACCTGTGATCAGGTGATTTCTGCCTCTTACCTGTGATCAGGTGATTTCTGCCGCTCACCTGTGATCAGGTGATTTCTGCCGCTCACCTGTGATCAGGTGATTTATCTGCCGCTCACCTGTGATCAGGTGATTTTCTGCCGCTCACCTGTGATCAGGTGATTTTCTGCCGCTCACCTGTGATCAGGTGATTTCTGCCGCTCACCTGTGATCAGGTGATTTCTGCCGCTCACCTGTGATCAGGTGATTTCTGATGCTCACCTGTGATCAGGTGATTTCTGCCGCTCACCTGTGATCAGGTGATTTCTGACGCTCACCTGTGATCAGGTGATTTCTGCCGCTCACCTGTGATCAGGTGATTTCTGCCACTCACCTGTGATCAGGTGATTTCTGCCTCTCACCTGTGATCAGGTGATTTCTGCCACTCACCTGTGATCAGGTGATTTCTGCCTCTCACCTGTGATCAGGTGATTTCTGCCACTCACCTGTGATCAGGTGATTTCTGCCGCTCACCTGTGATCAGGTGATTTCTGCCGCTCACCTGTGATCAGGTGATTTCTGACGCTCACCTGTGATCAGGTGATTTCTGCCTCTCACCTGTGATCAGGTGATTTCTGCCACTCACCTGTGATCAGGTGATGTATCTGCCGCTCACCTGTGATCAGGTGATTTCTGCCGCTCACCTGTGATCAGGTGATTTTTGCCGCTCACCTGTGATCAGGTGATTTCTGCCACTCACCTGTGATCAGGTGATTTTTGCCGCTCACCTGTGATCAGGTGATTTTTAAAACATTAAAAGCGGCTGCATGGTGGCAGATCTGAAGCCATATGAGGAATCAAAGCGCTCCGACCGCAGCCTTCCCCTCACGAGCTGCAGTTTCTGACAGGAAGTGGTCGCTGAAGGTGCAGCAGGTTGCACCGGTTGGAGGGGGAGGGGGAGGGGGCGGGGCTCTACCTCCCGCCCTTGTTTGACTCTCTTCTCCGTCTCCCGCTGCAGTCCTGCACCTCTGACATGGCCGACAACATGAGCACCACGCCGTTCGCCGACTACAGCTTCGCCACCGACTACAGCGACGTCCCGCAGCTCTGCGTCAAGGACTCCAACCGCTACTTCCGCCTCTGGTTCATGTCCACCTTCTTCTCCGCCATCTGCCTGCTGGGGCTGGCGGGGAACCTGCTGGTCATCCTCACCGTCTTCTACTTCAAGCGCCTGAAGACCATGACGGACGTGTACCTGCTGAACCTGTCCTTCGCCGACCTGCTGTTCGCGCTGTCGCTGCCCTTCTGGGCGTCCAGCGCCATGGCGGACTGGGTTCTGGGCGCGCTGCTCTGCAAGGCCATGCACACCGTCTACAAGGTCAGCTTCTACAGCGGCATGTTCCTGCTCTCCTTCATCAGCGTCGACCGCTACTTCGCCATCGCCAAGGCCGTCTCCTCCCACCGCCGCCGCTCGGAGGCCGTCCTCTTCAGCAAGGTGTCCTCGGCGGCCGTTTGGGTCCTGGCGCTGGTCTTCTCCGTCCCAGAAGATGGTGTACACGGACGCCAGCAACAACACCTGCAGCCCCTTCCCCGGCGGCAACAGCAGCCTGCGCGTCAGCGTCCAGTCCAGCCAGATCGCGCTGGGCTTCGCGCTGCCGCTGCTGGTCATGACCTTCTGCTACACCTGCATCATCCACACGCTCTGCCAGGCGCGCAGCTTCGAGCGCAACAAGGCCATCAAGGTGATCCTGGCCGTGGTGGCCGTCTTCCTGCTCTCCCAGGTGCCCTACAACGTGGTCCTGTTCCTGGCCACCGTGGTCACGGCCACGGGCGGGACCACCGACTGCACCTTCGACAACCGCCTGCTGTACGCCACCGACGTGACGCAGTGCCTGGCCTTCCTGCGCTGCTGCCTCAACCCCTTCGTCTACGCCTTCATCGGCGTCAAGTTCCGCCACGACCTCATGAAGCTGCTGAAGGACTTCGGCTGCATGAGCCACGCCACCTTCTACAGGTACGCCTGGGGGAGGAGGCGGAGCTCGGCGGCCACCGACACCGAGAGCACCAGCACCTTCTCTCCGTAGGGCGGTCGCTCTGGCGCCAAGACGAATCACGTAAAATCGGTAGCCCTCCTTCACCTGGTAGCTCAAAAAAAAAAAAACAACCTCCCACACCATCATCCCTCCACCGCCGTGCTCTACAACGGGCACGACCTCCCTCTGCTGAAACGTTGTCTTTAGTTTTATCTGACGATGGCGCCAGAAACAAAGAATTATTCTGCCAGTAAGAAAAGTTCCAGAAGAACCAGATTCAGAGGCTGAACCTCAATGACGACATGTTTCCATCCAAACCTGAAATATGAAGCTCAAGAAGAACCGACATCCGACATCCGTTTTAGCTAAAAACTGGCTGCTAAAATAACCACATCATGCCTCTGCCACCACCGTGCTTCACACTGGGTCTGAGGTGTTTCTGTGAAATGCTGCTTTTTTTTTGGTTTTTCTGCAAACATGAAGCTTTCGGTCCAAAGTTCTGAGATTCCTCACGGTGGTGGCGGGAGCAGCTCCATCAACTGGACGGTTTCGTCTCTGGAACAAAGTAAAGTACAGTCACGGTCCGAGTACGGAGCCCTGAGGAACGCCAGAACCGGCTCCGCTGGACGAAGGCTGAATTTACAACCTGCACCACAGCTGCTTCTCGAAGACGCTTGCTGATGTCTTTCCCTCTGCTAGAACATCTGTTTTTATTGAGGTCTGCACAGCTGCTGATGATCAGTCCATCAAAGTAGCACTTTTACGTTGTTTAAAATGTTTAATATGGTGAAAAAGTTAAAAGTTCTTCTAAAGTTGCAGTTTCCTGATGATGTTTAAGGTGTATTTAAAAAAGAAACCAGCCCCAAACCAACAGAGGACAGCAGCTTTGAGGAAGCTACACGAACACGAGGTTTCTTTTCTTATCTAGTGTTGTTTCCTGTTTTTACCACAGTGTACAGTGTTTCTAAGAATGTTGATCAGAAAAAGTATAAAAAAGTGGATTTTCTTCCTACTCAAAAAAAGAGAACATATACATATATATATATGTACCTGCATTAAAAATAATAAACTGCCAGTTTGGGTTTTTGTCTTTTTAATCACAGTCATCAAACCAGAAACATCCCAGATTTAATTTGAACCTCAGAGACCTGAAATCCAGATAGAAACTGTTTAATACTAACAAGAAGACAAAATTAGATCTTTGTTCTCTGAAATATAAGAAAAGATACAGAGACGGATTAAAAATGTCTGTTTTAGAACAAAAACTGGTTCAAGATGGTTCTGCAGGACAGATGTTCACACCTGCTGATCTGTGGCCACATGACTGCGATCTACAGTCACATGACTACAGATACAGTCACATGACTACAGATACAGTCACATAACTACAGATACAGTCACATGACTACAGTCGTAGAGTCACATGACTACAGATACAATCACATGACTACAGATGCAGTCACGTGACTACAGATACAGTCACATGACTACAGATGCAGTCACATGACTACAGATACAGTCTCATGACTACAGATACAGTCACATGACTACAGATACAGTCACATGACTACAGTCGTAGAGTCACATGACTACAGATACAGTCACATGACTACAGATACAGTCACGTGATTACAGTCATAGAGTCACATGACTACAGATGCAGTCACGTGACTACAGATACAGTCACATGACTACAGATACAGTCACATGACTACAGTCGTAGAGTCACATGACTACAGATACAGTCACTTGACTACAGATACAGTCACATGAAAACAGTCGTAGAGTCACATGACTACAGATACAGTCACGTGACTACAGTCGTAGAGTCACATGACTACAGATACAATCACATGACTACAGATGCAGTCATGTGACTACAGATGCAGTCACGTGACTACAGATACAGTCAAATGACTACAGATACAGTCACATGACTACAGTCGTAGAGTCACATGACTACAGATACAGTCACATGACTACAGATACAGTCACGTGACTACAGATACAGTCACATGACTACAGTCGTAGAGTCACATGACTACAGATACAGTCACATGCAAACAGTCGTAGAGTCACATGACTACAGATACAGTCACGTGACTACAGATACAGTCACATGACTACAGTCGTAGAGTCACATGACTACAGATACAGTCACATGACTACAGATACAGTCACATAACTACAGATACAGTCACGTGACTACAGTCGTAGAGTCACATGACTACAGATACAATCACATGACTACAGATGCAGTCATGTGACTACAGATACAGTCACGTGACTACAGATACAGTCACGCTTCAGTTTCAGGTCTGACCAGGTGTTCAAATCCACAAGAGACAACCTCAGAACAACAGGACGGACATACAACGAAAACACGAAGACAACATGGAGAAGCAGCGACTGAGCACCAGGTAGAATTATCCCACCAGTGATGTCATCAGCCCGTCACATGACCTCGAGGCCGTCGGCCTGAATCTGCCTCCACCAGGTGTCAGACTAACGTCCAGGTGGGCTGTGATTTTTGAAGGAGCTGGGAGGCGTTTGTTCCTAGTTTTAGACGTCAGAATATTTTAATCAGAAGCTTCATGAACGAGCAGCTTCAGGAGAAGTGATCTGGTGGTCTGGATTAATCCCAGACAGCCTGTCAGGACTCGTCTGTCTTTCTGCAGAGTTTTAACTTCAACTCTTACGGCGGATTATATGGAAGAGCCTCAGGAGCTTCCAGGACCCTCGGTGACGCAGAGAAACGTTTTACAGGGAATTTCAGGCCTGATAGCCGTCAGAACTTTCATGGAAATTAACCACGATCCTCTCACATTTCCTCTCAGAGCAGCAGAATCAGAACCAGGGACGCAGAAACCAGGTTTTGGTGGGACGGCTGTAGAGTCACATGACTACAGATAGAGTCATGTGACTACAGTCGTAGAGTCACATGATTACAGATACAGTCATGTGACTACAGTCGTAGAGTCACATGACCACAGATACAGTCACATGACTACAGTCGTAGAGTCACATGACTACAGATACAGTCACATGACTACAGTCGTAGAGTCACATGACTACAGATACAGTCACATCACGTCACGTGACTACAGATACACATGTGACTACAGTCGTAGAGTGACTACAGACAATGATACAGTCGTGAGAGTCCATGACTACAGATACAGTCACATGACTACAGATACAGTCACGTGACTACAGATACAGTCATGTGACTACAGTCGTAGAGTCACATGACTACAGATACAGTCACATGACTACAGTCGTAGAGTCAGATACAGATACACACATGTGACTACAGATACAGTCATGTGACTACAGTCGTAGAGTCACATGACTACAGATACAGTCACAGACTACAGTCGTAGAGTGACTACAGAGTCACATGACTACAGATCATCACATGACTACAGATACAGACTCACATGTTACTAGAGTCACATGCACATCAGATACAGTCACATGACTACAGTCGTAGAGTCACATGACTACAGATACAGTCACATGAATACAGATACAGTCACGTTTCTACAGATACAGTCACGTGATTACAGTCATAGAGTCACATGACTACAGATACAGTAACATGACTACAGTCGTAGAGTCACATGACTACAGATACAGTCACATGACTACAGATACAATCACATGACTACAGATGCAGTCATGTGACTACAGATACAGTCACATGACTACAGATGCAGTCACTTGACTACAGATACAGTCACATGACTACAGATACAGTCATATGACTACAGTCATAGAGTCACATGACTACAGATACAGTCACATGAATACAGATACAGTCACGTTTCTACAGATACAGTCACGTGATTACAGTCATAGAGTCACATGACTACAGATACAGTAACATGACTACAGTCGTAGAGTCACATGACTACAGATACAGTCACATGACTACAGATACAATCACATGACTACAGATGCAGTCATGTGACTACAGATACAGTCACATACTACAGATGCAGTCACTTGACTACAGATGACTACAGACTACAGATACAGTACATGACTACAGCATACAGTCACATGACTACAGATACAGTCACATACAGTACAGATACAGTTACAGTCACGTGAGTACAGTCATAGAGTCACATGACTACAGATACAGTAACATGACTACAGTCGTAGAGTCACATGACTACAGATACTCACATGTATACTACAATCACATGACTACAGATGCAGTCATGTGACTACAGATCCACATGACTACAGATGCAGTCACTTGACTACAGATACAGTCACATGACTACAGATACAGTCACATGACTACAGTTGTAGAGTCACATGACTACAGATACAGTCACGTGACTACAGTCATAGAGTCACATGACTACAGATACAGTAACATGACTACAGTCGTAGAGTCACATGACTACAGATACAGTCACATGACTACAGATACAATCACATGACTACAGATGCAGTCATGTGACTACAGATACAGTCACATGACTACAGATGCAGTCACTTGACTACAGATACAGTCACATGACTACAGTTGTAGAGTCACATGACTACAGATACAGTCACGTGAATACAGTCATAGAGTCACATGACTGTGGTCTACAGTCGCATGACTAAAGATACAGTCACATGACTACAGTCGTAGTCACAGACTACAGATAGTCACATGAACTACAGATACAATCACATGACTACAGATGCAGTCATGTGACTACAGATACAGTCACATGACTACAGATGCAGTCACTTGACTACAGATACAGTCACATGACTACAGATACAGTCATATGACTACAGTCATAGAGTCACATGACTACAGATACAGTCACATGAATACAGATACAGTCATGATACAGATGACAGTCACGTTTCTACATACAGTCACGTGATTACAGTCATAGAGTCACATGACTACAGATACAGTAACATGACTACAGTCGTAGAGTCACATGACTACAGATACAGTCACATGACTACAGATACAATCAAGTGACTACAGATGCAGTCATGTGACTACAGATACAGTCACATGACTACAGATGCAGTCACTTGACTACAGATACAGTCACATGACTACAGATACAGTCACATGACTACAGTTGTAGAGTCACATGACTACAGATACAGTCAACATGACTACAGTCATAGAGTCACATGATACAGATACTACAGATACAGTAACATGACTACATGACTACAGTCGTACAGAGTCACATGACTACAGATACAGTCACATGACTACAGATACAATCACATGACTACAGATGCAGTCATGTGACTACAGATACAGTCACATGAGATACAGTACACAGATACAGTCACATGACTACAGTTGTAGAGTCACATGACTACAGATACAGTCACGTGAATACAGTCATAGAGTCACATGACTGTGGTCTACAGTCGCATGACTACAGATACAGTCACATGACTACAGATACAGTCACTTGACTACAGTCGTAGAGTCACATGACTACAGATACAGTCACGCTTCAGTTTCAGGTCTGACCAGGTGTTCAAATCCACAAGAGACAACCTCAGAACAACAGGACGGACATACAACGAAAACATGAAGACGACATGGAGAAGCAGCGACTGAGCACCAGGTAGAATTATTCCACCAGTGATGTCATCAGCCCGTCACATGACCTCGAGGCCGTCGGCCTGAATCTGCCTCCACCAGGTGTCAGACTAACGTCCAGGTGGGCTGTGATTTATGAAGGAGCTGGGAGGTGTTTGTTCCCAGTTTTAGAAGTCAGAATATTTTAATCGGAAGCTTCATGAACGAGCAGCTTCAGGAGAAGTGATCTGGTGGTCTGGATTAATCCCAGACAGCCTGTCAGGACTCGTCTGTCTTTCTGCAGAGTTTTAACTTCAACTCTGACGGCGGATTATATGGAAGAGCCTCAGGAGCTTCCAGGACCCTCGGTGACGCAGAGAAACGTCTTACAGGGAATTTCAGGCCGTTTCCTCTCAGAGCAGCAGAATCAGAACCAGGGACGTTTAGAGACAGGTGGGACGCAGAAACCAGGTTTAAGTGGGACGGCTGTAGAGTCACATGACTACAGATAGAGTCATGTGACTACAGTCGTAGAGTCACATGACTACAGATACAGTCATGTGACTACAGTCGTAGAGTCACATGACTACAGATAGAGTCATGTGACTACAGTTGTAGAGTCACATGACTACAGATACAGTCATGTGACTACAGTCGTAGAGAGTCACAGACTACAGTCCAGTCATGTGACTACAGTCGTACAGAGTCACAGATACAGATACAGTCATGTGACTACAGTCGTAGAGTCACATGACTACAGATACAGTCACACTAAGATACATACACTGTCATACAGATACAGTCACATGACTACAGTCGTAGAGTCACATGACTACAGATACAGTCACATACAGATACAGTCATGTGACTACTGTCATAGAGTCACATTACTACAGACACAGTCACATGACTACAGATGCAGTCACATGACTACAGATACAGTCATGTGACTACAGTCGTAGAGTCACATGATACAGATACAGTAACAGTCACAGATACAGTCAGTCACATGACTACAGATACAGTCACATGACTACAGATACAGTCACATACAGATACACATACACATACAAGTACATGACTACATAGAGTGACACAGACACAGATACAGTCATGTGATACAGTCAGTAGAGTCACATGATACAGATACAGTCACATGACTACAGTCGTAGTCACATGACTACAGATACAGTCACATGACTACAGTCGTAGAGTCACATGACTACAGATACAGTCACATGACTACAGATACAGTCACATGACTACAGTCGTAGAGTCACATGACTACAGATAGAGTCATGTGACTACAGTCGTCACATGATACAGAGTCACATGACTACAGATACAGACATGTGACTACACAGAGTCATGATTACAGTCACATGATACAGATGACTACACAGATACAGTCACATGACTACAGATACAGTCACGTGATTACTGTCATAGAGTCACATACAGATACAGTCACATGACTACAGTCGAGTAGAGTACACACGTGTACACAGATACAGACTACACGTAGAGTCACATGACTACAGATACAGTCACATGACTACAGTCGTAGAGTCACATGACTACAGATAGAGTCATGTGACTACAGTCGTAGAGTCACATGACTACAGATACAGTCATGTGACTACAGTCGTAGAGTCACATGACTACAGATACAGTCACATGACTACAGATACAGTCACGTGATTACAGTCATAGAGTCACATGACTACAGATACAGTCACATGACTACAGTCGTAGAGTCACATGACCACAGATACAGTCACATGACTACAGTCGTAGAGTCACATGACTACAGATACAGTCACATGACTACAGATACAGTCACATGACTACAGTTGTAGAGTCACATGACTGTGGTCTACAGTCGCATGACTAAAGTTACAGTCACATGACTACAGTCGTAGAGTCACATGACCACAGATACAGTCACATGACTACAGTCGTAGAGTCACATGACCACAGATACAGTCACATGACTACAGTCGTAGAGTCACATGACTACAGATACAGTCACATACATACAGATACAGTCACATGACTACAGTCGTAGAGTCACATGACTCACAGATACAGTCACAGTAATGACTACAGATACAGTCACATGACTACAGTACAGATACAGTCACATGACTACAGTCGTAGAGTCACATGACTACAGATACAGTCACATGACTACAGTCGTAGAGTCACATGACTACAGATACAGTCACATGACTACAGTCGTAGAGTCACAGTGACTACAGATACAGACTACAGATACAGTCACATGACTACAGGACTGTCAGGACTCGTCTGTCATCTGTGGTCATGCACAGTCACGTGACTACAGAAACAGTCACGTGATTTCAGTCATAGAGTCACATGACTACAGATACAGTCACATGACTACAGTCGTAGAGTCACATAACCACAGATACAGTCACATGACTACAGTCGTAGAGTCACATGACTACAGATACAGTCACATGACTACAGATACAGTCACGTGCATACAGTAATAGAGTCACATGACTGTGGTCTACAGTCACATGACTAAAGATACAGTCACATGACTACAGTCGTAGAGTCACAATACTACAGATACAGTCACATGACTACAGATACAGTCACATGACTACAGATACAGTCACGTGACTACAGATACAGTCACATGACTACAGATACAGTCACATGACTACAGATACAGTCACGTGACTACAGATACAGTCACATGACTACAGATACAGTCACGTGACTACAGATACAGTCAGATACAGACAGTCACGCTTCAGTTTCAGGTCTGACCAGGTGTTCAAATCCACAAGAGACAACCTCAGAACAACAGGACGGACATACAACGAAAACACGAAGACAACATGGAGAAGCAGTGACTGAGCACCAGGTAGAATTATCCCACCAGTGATGTCATCAGCCCGTCACATGACCTCGAGGCCGTCGGCCTGAATCTGCCTCCACCAGGTGTCAGACTAACGTCCAGGTGGGCTGTGATTTATGAAGGAGCTGGGAGGTGTTTGTTCCCAGTTTTAGAAGTCAGAATATTTTAATCGGAAGCTTCATGAACGAGCAGCTTCAGGAGAAGTGATCTGGTGGTCTGGATTAATCCCAGACAGCCTGTCAGGACTCGTCTGTCTTTCTGCAGAGTTTTTAACTTCAACTCTGACGGCGGATTATATGGAAGAGCCTCAGGAGCTTCCAGGACCCTCGGTGACGCAGAGAAACGTCTTACAGGGAATTTCAGGCCGTTTCCTCTCAGAGCAGCAGAATCAGAACCAGGGACGTTTAGAGACAGGTGGGACGCAGAAAACAGGTTTAAGTGGGACGGCTGTAGAGTCACATGACTACAGATAGAGTCATTGACTACAGTCGTAGAGTCACATGCTACAGATACAGTCATGTGACTACACAGTCGTAGAGTGGACACATAGAGTCACACTACAGATAGAGTCATGTGACTACAGTCGTAGAGTCACATGACTACAGATACAGTCATGTGACTACAGTCGTAGAGTCACATGACTACAGATACAGTCATGTGACTACAGTCGTAGAGTCACATGATTAGATACAGTCAGGACTAACAGTCCGTGTAGAGTCACATGACTACAGATACAGTCACATGATACAGTCGTAGAGTACAGATACAGATACAGTCACATTACAGATACAGTCATGTGACTACTGTCGTAGAGGTCACATGACTACAGATACAGTCACATTACAGATACAGTCATGTGGACTACTGTCATAGAGTCACATGACTACAAGAGTATGCAGTCATGACTACAGATACAGTCATGTGACTACATCGTCAGTCACATGACTACAGATACAGTCACATGACTACATACAGTCACATGACTACAGATACAGTCACATGACTACAGTCGTAGAGTCACATGACTACAGATGTACAGTCACATGACTACAGTCGACTAGAGTACAAGTACATGACACAGATACAGTCACATGACTACAGATACAGTCACATGACTACAGGACTGTCAGGACTCGTCTGTCATCTGTGGTCATGCACAGTCACGTGACTACAGAAACAGTCACGTGATTTCAGTCATAGAGTCACATGACTACAGATACAGTCACATGACTACAGTCGTAGAGTCACATAACCACAGATACAGTCACATGACTACAGTCGTAGAGTCACATGACTACAGATACAGTCACATGACTACAGATACAGTCACGTGCATACAGTAATAGAGTCACATGACTGTGGTCTACAGTCACATGACTAAAGATACAGTCACATGACTACAGTCGTAGAGTCACAATACTACAGATACAGTCACATGACTACAGATACAGTCACATGACTACAGATACAGTCACATGACTACAGATACAGTCACGTGACTACAGATACAGTCACATGACTACAGATACAGTCACATGACTACAGATACAGTCACGTGACTACAGATACAGTCACGCTTCAGTTTCAGGTCTGACCAGGTGTTCAAATCCACAAGAGACAACCTCAGAACAACAGGACGGACATACAACGAAAACACGAAGACGACATAGAGAAGCAGTGACTGAGCACCAGGTAGAATTATCCCACCAGTGATGTCATCAGCCCGTCACATGACCTCGAGGCCGTCGGCCTGAATCTGCCTCCACCAGGTGTCAGACTAACGTCCAGGTGGGCTGTGATTTATGAAGGAGCTGGGAGGTGTTTGTTCCCAGTTTTAGAAGTCAGAATATTTTAATCGGAAGCTTCATGAACGAGCAGCTTCAGGAGAAGTGATCTGGTGGTCTGGATTAATCCCAGACAGCCTGTCAGGACTCGTCTGTCTTTCTGCAGAGTTTTAACTTCAACTCTGACGGCGGATTATATGGAAGAGCCTCAGGAGCTTCCAGGACCCTCGGTGACGCAGAGAAACGTCTTACAGGGAATTTCAGGCCGTTTCCTCTCAGAGCAGCAGAATCAGAACCAGGGACGTTTAGAGACAGGTGGGACGCAGAAACCAGGTTTAAGTGGGACGGCTGTAGAGTCACATGACTACAGATAGAGTCATGTGACTACAGTCGTAGAGTCACATGACTACAGATACAGTCATGTGACTACAGTCGTAGAGTCACATGACTACAGATAGAGTCATGTGACTACAGTCGTAGAGTCACAGGACTACAGATACAGTCATGTGACTACAGTCGTAGAGTCACATGATTACAGATACAGTCATGTGACTAAGTCGTAGAGTCACATGACTACAGATACAGTCACATGACTACAGTCGTAGAGTCACATGACTACAGATACAGTCACATTACAGATACAGTCATGTGACTACTGTCGTAGAGTCACATGACTACAGATACAGACTACAGATACAGTCAATACAGTCACAGATACAGATGCAGACTACAGTCACATGTGACTACAGTCATGTACAGTCACATGACTACAGATACAGTCACATGACTACAGATACAGTCATGTGACTACAGTCGTAGAGTCACATGACTACAGATACAGTCACATGACTACAGATACAGTCACATGACTACAGATACAGTCACATGACTACAGAGTAGTCAGTCACATGACTACAGATACAGTCACATTACAGTCGTAGAGTCACATGACTACAGATACAGTCACATGGACTACAGACTACAGTCACATGACTACAGATACAGTACAGATACATACATGACTACAGTCGTAGAGGTCACATGACTACAGATACAGTCACATGACTACAGATACAGTCACGTGCTACAGTAATAGAGTCACATGACTGTGGTCTACAGTCACATGACTAAAGATACAGTCACATGACTACAGTCGTAGAGTCACACATACTACAGATACAGTCACATGACTACATGATACAGTAGAGTCACATGACTACAGATACAGTCACATGACTACAGATACAGTCACATGACTACAGATACAGTCACGTGACTACAGATACAGTCACATGACTACAGATACAGTCCACGTGACTACAGATGACACATGAACACTACACACTGACTACAGATACAGTCACGTGACTACAGATACAGTCACGTGACTACAGATACAGTCACATGACTACAGATACAGTCACGTGACTACAGATACAGTCACATGACTACAGATACAGTCACGCTTCAGTTTCAGGTCTGACCAGGTGTTCAAATCCACAAGAGACAACCTCAGAACAACAGGACGGACATACAACGAAAACACGAAGACGACATAGAGAAGCAGTGACTGAGCACCAGGTAGAATTATCCCACCAGTGATGTCATCAGCCCGTCACATGACCTCGAGGCCGTCGGCCTGAATCTGCCTCCACCAGGTGTCAGACTAACGTCCAGGTGGGCTGTGATTTATGAAGGAGCTGGGAGGTGTTTGTTCCCAGTTTTAGAAGTCAGAATATTTTAATCGGAAGCTTCATGAACGAGCAGCTTCAGGAGAAGTGATCTGGTGGTCTGGATTAATCCCAGACAGCCTGTCAGGACTCGTCTGTCTTTCTGCAGAGTTTTAACTTCAACTCTGACGGCGGATTATATGGAAGAGCCTCAGGAGCTTCCAGGACCCTCGGTGACGCAGAGAAACGTCTTACAGGGAATTTCAGGCCGTTTCCTCTCAGAGCAGCAGAATCAGAACCAGGGACGTTTAGAGACAGGTGGGACGCAGAAACCAGGTTTAAGTGGGACGGCTGTAGAGTCACATGACTACAGATAGAGTCATGTGACTACAGTCGTAGAGTCAATGGACAGTCATGACTACAGTCGTAGAGTCACATGACTACAGATAGAGTCATGTGACTACAGTCGTAGAGTCACATGACTACAGATACAGTCATGTGACTACAGTCGTAGAGTCACATGATTACAGATACAGTCATGTGACTAAAGTCGTAGAGTCACATGACTACAGATACAGTCACATGACTACAGTCGTAGAGTCACATGACTACAGATACAGTCACATTACAGATACAGTCATGTGACTACTGTCGTAGAGTCACATGACTACAGATACAGTCACATTACAGATACAGTCATGTGACTACTGTCATAGAGTCACATGACTACAGATGCAGTCACATGACTACAGATACAGTCATGTGACTACAGTCGTAGAGTCACATGACTACAGATACAGTCACATGACTACAGATACAGTCACATGACTACAGATACAGTCACATGACTACAGTCGTAGAGTCACATGACTACAGATACAGTCACATGACTACAGTCGTAGAGTCACATGACTACAGATACAGTCACATGACTACAGATACAGTCACATGACTACAGGACTGTCAGGACTCGTCTGTCATCTGTGGTCATGCACAGTCACGTGACTACAGAAACAGTCACGTGATTTCAGTCATAGAGTCACATGACTACAGATACAGTCACATGACTACAGTCGTAGAGTCACATAACCACAGATACAGTCACATGACTACAGTCGTAGAGTCACATGACTACAGATACAGTCACATGACTACAGATACAGTCACGTGCATACAGTAATAGAGTCACATGACTGTGGTCTACAGTCACATGACTAAAGATACAGTCACATGACTACAGTCGTAGAGTCACAATACTACAGATACAGTCACATGACTACAGATACAGTCACATGACTACAGATACAGTCACATGACTACAGATACGTCAGTACAGACTACATGACTACAGTACAGTCACATGACTACAGATACAGTCATGACACAGATACAGTACACGACTACAGATACAGTCACTTCAGTTTCAGGTCTGACCAGGTGTTCAAATCCACAAGAGACAACCTCAGAACAACAGGACGGACATACAACGAAAACACGAAGACGACATAGAGAAGCAGTGACTGAGCACCAGGTAGAATTATCCCACCAGTGATGTCATCAGCCCGTCACATGACCTCGAGGCCGTCGGCCTGAATCTGCCTCCACCAGGTGTCAGACTAACGTCCAGGTGGGCTGTGATTTATGAAGGAGCTGGGAGGTGTTTGTTCCCAGTTTTAGAAGTCAGAATATTTTAATCGGAAGCTTCATGAACGAGCAGCTTCAGGAGAAGTGATCTGGTGGTCTGGATTAATCCCAGACAGCCTGTCAGGACTCGTCTGTCTTTCTGCAGAGTTTTAACTTCAACTCTGACGGCGGATTATATGGAAGAGCCTCAGGAGCTTCCAGGACCCTCGGTGACGCAGAGAAACGTCTTACAGGGAATTTCAGGCCGTTTCCTCTCAGAGCAGCAGAATCAGAACCAGGGACGTTTAGAGACAGGTGGGACGCATAAACCAGGTTTTGGTGGGACGGCTGTAAACGAGGAGACGAACCAACGAGAGGTCACAGGGTTTGTTCTCAGCAGAAGCACCTTTGTGGCCTCCAGGTGTCTTTGAGGAGGTCCGTCTCTGGATCGGTCCACTGAGCAGGTGTGTGGTGACCAGAACCAGCCTCCGGACCAGTCCAGGACCAGTTTAACAAGTCTCAGTTCTTTCCTCAGTTCTCCTGATGTTTAGTCCGGTCTTCTGCTCCGTGACCTTCACGTCCTGCGTCTCATCCCCGTCTCCCCTGACTGTCCCCACCTGTGTCTCGTCCCCGTCTCCCCTGAGTGTCCCCACCTGCGTCTCATCCCCGTCTCCCCTGACTGTCCCCGCCTGTGTCTCGTCCCCGTCTCCCCTGAGTGTCCCCACCTGTGTCTCATCCTCATCTCCCCTGACTGTCCCCACCTGTGTCTCATTCCCATCTCCCCTGACTGTCCCCACCTGCGTCTCATCCCCGTCTCCCCTGACTGTCCCCACCTGCATCTCATCCTCATTCCCCTGACTGTCCCCACCTGTGTCTCATCCTCGTTTCCCCTGACTGTCCCCACCTGCATCTCATCCCCGTCTCCCCTGACTGTCCCCACCTGTGTCTCATCCCGGTCTCCCCTGACTGTCTCCACCTGTGTCTCGTCCCCGTCTCCCCTGAGTTTCCCCACCTGTGTCTCATTCTCATCTCCCCTGACTGCCCCCACCTGTGTCTCGTCCCCCACTCCCCTGACTGTCCCCACATGCATCTCATCCCTGTCTCCCCTGACTGTCCCCAGCTGCATCTCATCCCTGTCTCCCCTGACTGTCCCCAGCTGCATCTCGTCCCCTTCTTCCCTGACTGTCCCCACCTGTGTCTCATCCCCGTCTCCCCTGAGTGTCCCCACCTGTGTCTCGTCCCCGTCTCCCCTGAGTGTCCCCACCTGTGTCTCTCCCCATCTCCCTGACTGTCCCCACCTGTGTCTCATCCCCGTCTCCCCTGACTGTCCCCACATGCGTCTCATCCCTGTCTCCCCTGACTGTCCCCACCTGCGTCTCGTCCCCGTCTCCCCTGACTGTCCCCACCTGTGTCTCATCCCCGTCTCCCCTGACTGTCTCCACCTGTGTCTCATCCTCATCTCCCCTGACTGTCTCCACCTGTGTCTTGTCTTGTCCCAGTCTCCCCTTAGTGTCCCCACCTGTGTCTCATTCTCATCTCCCCTGACTGTCCCCACCTGTGTCTTATCCCCGTCTCCCCTGAGTGTCCCCACCTGTGTCTCGTCCCCGTCTCCCCTGAGTGTCCCCACCTGTGTCTCATCCCCATCTCCCCTGACTGTCCCCACCTGTGTCTCATCCCCGTCTCCCCTGACTGTCCCCACATACGTCTCATCCCTGTCTCCCCTGACTGTCCCCAGCTGCATCTCGTCCCCTTCTTCCCTGACTGTCCCCACCTGTGTCTCATCCCCGTCTCCCCTGACTGTCCCCACCTGTGTCTCGTCCCCGTCTCCCCTGAGTGTCCCCACCTGTGTCTCATCCCCGTCTCCCCTGACTGTCCCCACCTGTGTCTCATCCCCGTCTTCCCTGACTGTCCCCACCTGTGTCTCGTCCCCGTCTCCCCTGACTGTCCCCACCTGTGTCTCATCCCCGTCTCCCCTGACTGTCCCAACATGCGTCTCGTCCCCGTCTCCCCTGAGTGTCCCCACCTGTGTCTCGTCCCCGTCTCCCCTGAATGTCCCCACCTGTGTCTCATCCCCGTCTCCCCTGACTGTCCCCACCTGCGTCTCGTCCCCGTCTCCCCTGACTGTCCCCACCTGTGTCTCATCCCCGTCTCCCCTGACTGTCTCCACCTGTGTCTCATCCTAATCTCCCCTGACTGTCTCCACCTGTGTCTTGTCCCCGTCTCCCCTTAGTGTCCCCACCTGTGTCTCATTCTCATCTCCCCTGACTGTCCCCACCTGTGTCTCATCCCCGTCTCCCCTGACTGTCTCCACCTGTGTCTCATCCTCATCTCCCCTGACTGTCTCCACCTGTGTCTCGTCCCCGTCTCCCCTGAGTGTCCCCACCTGTGTCTCATTCTCATCTCCCCTGACTGTCCCCACCTGTGTCTCATCCCCGTCTCCCCTGACTGTCCCCACATGCGTCTCATCCCTGTCTCCCCTGACTGTCCCCAGCTGCATCTCGTCCCCTTCTTCCCTGACTGTCCCCACCTGTGTCTCATCCCCGTCTCCCCTGACTGTCCCCACCTGTGTCTCATCCTCATTTCCCCTGACTGTCCCCATCTGTGTCTCATCCTCGTTTCCCCTGAGTGTCCCCACCTGCGTCTCATCCCCGTGTCCCCTGACTGTCCCCACTGTCTCGTCCATCTCATTTTTCTGCCGGTCCGTCTCTCGTCCCCGTCAGGTCCCCCAGCTCGCCTCAGCCCTTTCGTCCTTTTGCTTTCATGGTTTTTGTTCTGTATGTCTTGGTCTGAAATACAGAAGTAAACACGTGTAAAACTGCAGACATAAAAGTATCAATAAATGCAGAAATACAAAAATAATCAATGCATCAATAAACACTTACATGTATAAATGTATTTCTTCCTTCACTTCTGATTTTCCCTCCGTGGGCCTCCGTAGATCTGAGTGTCAGAAACCAACGTCCTCAGGCTACAGATGTTTGACTGCTAATATGACATCATCAGCTGGGATTCACGTCCTCGCTGCTGATTGGCCGACAGAGAAAAGGGTTGGGATGTGATTAATAAGAGCTTCAGCTCTGGAGGTGTGAAGCAGAAGAGAGAAACGCAGCGGAGGAGAAGCTGATTACTGACAGGAAAGAACAAAGGAAAGAAGGAAAGAAGGAAAGAAGGAAAGAAGGTAGGAAGAGTTTTCTTTAGTTTCTGCTGAAGGGAAACTCGTTTTTTTTATCAGGTTACATTTTCCTTCCTGTTCAGCTTTAATGGATCTAAAAAAGGTTCTAGAAGGATTTTGATCCTGTTGTTTGAAGCTGCGCGTTTATCAGAACCCAGAACTCAGAACCTATCTGGGTTTTCACTGAAGGATCTGAAGTTTGTCGTCTGAAAGTTGCAGCTGTTGTAGGGAAAAACATTAACGTTGTCATGGCAACGGCCGGTGACCCCGGCTGACTCAGCCGGCGCCACGCCTCGTCTGAAGAGCAGACAAGCGGTTCAGTGTGGGCGGACCGGCCCGACCCGCCCCGATGATGTCAGCAGGGTATCATTAAACCGGAGTGGTGCAACGCGGGCTGCCTGGAGGTCCAGAAGAACCAGTCTAGAAGTTCTGTAGAACCAGCACAGAAGTCCAGAAGAACCAGCATAGAAGTCCAGTAGAACCAGCACAGAGGTCCAGAAGAACCAGCATAGAAGTCCAGAAGAACCAGCACAGAGGTTCAGAAGAACCAGCATAGAAGTCCAGAAGAACCAGTGCAGAAGTCCAGTAGAACCAGCGTAGAAGTCCAGTAGGACCAGTCTAGAAGTCCAGAAGAACCAGCACAGAAGTCCAGAAGAACCAGCATAGAAGTCTAGAAGAACCAGTCTAGAGGTTCTGTAGAACCAGCACAGAAGTCCAAAAGAGCCAGCATAGAAGTCCAGTAGAACCAGCACAGAGGTCCAGAAGAACCAGCGTAGAAGTCCAGTAGGACCAGGGTAGAAGTCCAGTAGAACCAGGGTAGAGGTCCAGAAGAACCAGCATAGAAGTCCAGAAGAACCAGTGCAGAAGTCCAGTAGAACCAGCGTAGAAGTCCAGTAGAACCAGCACAGAAGTCCAGAAGAACCAGTCTAGAAGTCCAGAAGAACCAGCACAGAAGTCCAGAAGAACCAGCGTAGAAGTCCAGTAGGACCAGGGTAGAAGTCCAGAAGAACCAGCATAGAAGTCCAGAAGAACCAGCACAGAGGTCCAGAAGAACCAGCGTAGAAGTCCAGTAGGACCAGGGTAGAAGTCCAGTAGAACCAGGGTAGAGGTCCAGAAGAACCAGCATAGAAGTCCAGAAGAACCAGCACAGAAGTCCAGAAGAACCAGCATAGAAGTCCAGAAGAACCAGCACAGAGGTCCAGAAGAACCAGCACAGAGGTCCAGAAGAACCAGTCTAGAAGTTCTGTAGAACCAGCATAGAAGTCCAGAAGAACCAGCACAGAGGTCCAGAAGAACCAGCACAGAGGTCCAGAAGAACCAGTCTAGAAGTTCTGTAGAACCAGCATAGAAGTCCAGAAGAACCAGCACAGAGGTCCAGAAGAACCAGCACAGAGGTCCAGAAGAACCAGTCTAGACCAGTTCGTAGAACCCAGCATAGAAGTCCAGAGAAACCGCACAGAGGTCCAGAAGAACCAGTCTAGAAGTTCTGTAGAACCAGCATAGAAGTCCAGAAGAACCAGTGCAGAAGTCCAGTAGAACCAGCGTAGAAGTCCAGTAGGACCAGTCTAGAAGTCCAGAAGAACCAGCACAGAAGTCCAGAAGAACCAGCATAGAAGTCTAGAAGAACCAGTCTAGAGGTTCTGTAGAACCAGCACAGAAGTCCAAAAGAGCCAGCATAGAAGTCCAGTAGAACCAGCACAGAGGTCCAG
The DNA here is from genome assembly GCA_018398805.1 of Hirundichthys speculiger. Lineage (NCBI taxonomy): Eukaryota > Metazoa > Chordata > Actinopteri > Beloniformes > Exocoetidae > Hirundichthys > Hirundichthys speculiger. The sequence goes on along the minus strand of JAGFBZ010001290.1, from coordinate 7,076 downwards.
AAGAACCAGCATAGAAGTCCAGAAGAACCAGTGCAGAAGTCCAGTAGAACCAGCGTAGAAGTCCAGTAGAACAGCACAGAAAGAAGTCCAGAAGAACAGCACAGAAGTCAGAAGAACCAGCATAGAAGTCCAGAGAAAACCAGCACAGAGGTCCAGAAGAACCAGCACAGAGGTCCAGAAGAACCAGTCTAGAAGTTCTGTAGAACCAGCATAGAAGTCCAGAAGAACCAGCACAGGTCCAGAGAAGAACCAGCACAGAGGTCCAGAAGAAACCAGTCTAGAAGTTCTGTAGAACCAGCATAGAAGTCCAGAAGAACCAGCACAGTCCAGAAGCAGAAGTCCAGAACCAGCAAGGTCCAGAAGAACCAGCACAGAGGTCCAGAAGAACCAGTCTAGAAGTTCTGTCATAGAAGTCCAGAAAGACCAGTAGAAGTCCAGAAGAACCAGAAGTCAGCCACAGAAGTCCAGAAGAACCAGCATAGAGTCCAGAAGAACAGCACAGAGGTCCAGAAGAACCAGCACAGAGGTCCAGAAGAACCAGTCTAGAAGTTCTGTAGAACCAGCATAGAAGTCCAGAAGAACCAGCACAGAAGTCCAAAAGAACCAGCACAGAGGTCCAGAAGAAAATGTTTGACCCAAAATCTTTCTGTGTTTGGTACCACTGGTCTGACTGGTCAAACGTCTCCACCAGTTAACTGGTGAGAAACACACCAGTTAGTAGAAGATCCAGCTAGTTCACCAGTTACATGAGCATTATTAGGATCAGTGGAGGTATGATGGATGGATGGATGGATGGATGGATGGATGGATGGATGGATGGATGGATGGATGGATGGATGGATGGATGGATGGATGGATGGAACCTAGTTGAGTCTAACTGAGTGTAGTTGAGTGTAGTTGATTCTGATTGAGTCTAGTGGAACCTAGTCAAGTTTAGTTGAACCTAGTTGAGTCTAGTTGATTCTAGTTGAACCTACTTAAGTCTAGTTGAGTCAAGTTGAATCTAGTTGAAACTTGTTAAGTCTAATTAAGTCTCGCTGATTCTGGTTAAGTCTAGATTAACCTAGTTGAGTCTAGTTGATTCTAGTTGAGTCAAGTTGAACCTAGTCAAGTCTAGTTTAACCTAACTGAGTGTAGATGAACCTAGTTGAACGTAGTTGAGTCTAGTTGATTCTAGTTGAACCTAGTTGAGTCTAGATGACTGTAGTTGAACCTAGTTGAGTCTAGTTGAACCTAGTCAAGTCTAGTTGAACCTAACTGAGTGTAGATGAACCTAGTTGAACGTAGTTGAGTCTAGTTGATTCTAGTTGAACCTAGTTGAGTCTAGATGAACCTGCTTTAGTTTAGTTGAGTCAAGTTGAATCTTGTTGAGTCTAGTTAAGTCTAGTTGATTCCGGTTGAGTCTAGTTGGGTGTCAGCTGGAGCTCCGTCAGGCTTCATTTCAGCTCCGTTATTTCAGATGATCTGGGAGAGACATGAGAATGAACGTGAGGTAGCGCTCGTCAGCGTCGTAGCTCAGGTGATGAGCTACGCTGAGACATCTACCTGTGGTCACTGAGGTCAGGTGGGCGTGTTCCAGAAGGATTCCAGGCTTGTTCATTCCTCCAGTTTGCACATTTTTGAATTACCCAGATTTGGGCGGCGCCTACGCAACTCTTCAGAGAGCCTGCGGGTGATGTCACTCAGGGTTGGTCCAGTTCTTAGATGATGAACTGATCTCTATCTCTTGTTTCTGTGTTTCCAGCCCCAGAAGACTGTGAGCCCCCCCCCCCCCCATGATGCCTACGACTACAGGCATGACCCACATGATCCCCAGTCACGTTCTGAGAGTGGGTCAGACCATCTGCGTGGACCAGGCGCCTCAGGACGCCAACCGTGCCAAGGCTGGCAGCCACCGCGAGGACGTGGACCTGGACGTGGACCTGGAAAACCTCAACCAGCTCATCCTGGAGCTGGACCCCACGTTCGAGCCCATCCCGGTTAGCAGGAGTCCCACGTGCATCAGCCCGCCAACAGGTGAGTCCGTCCCGACTCCTGAAGGCCCCTGAGACCGGAGTCCTGCGTCGCCCTCTGAGGGTGGCGGTAAAGCTCCTGATCAGCTCAGGCTGGAACCACAACCTGCACCTGTCGGCAGACCCGAGCCGGCGCTCGGAAAATGTGTACAAACGACAACAAAAAGCTCAGAAACGGGTTTCCTGTTGCTCGCCGTCTCTGAAAGACGCTCGCTGCCGAGGCGCCGGCTGGTGCAGAGGTGAGGGGGGTTCGACGGAAACCAAGCAGCAGCGATAAGAAGTCGAGATATTTGTATGTGGTTGAAAAAAGAAGAAAAAAAGAACAGAATTGTGGGTGAATTCTCACTTCCTGTTTTTACGATCTACCTGCGGCGGCGTTCAGCCTCCTTTAATCACACTTCCTTTCATCATATCGTTATTAATTTACAAAAACCCTCAACAGTTGGTTTTAGATCCACGTTGGACGGCGGTATCTGAAGTGGTGGTTTCCTGTCTGACTTCTACAGTTTCGAGGTTTTGCTGCAGTTCTTTGAGATTTTGGATGATTTATGAGTGAAGTCCCACCACGTTTCTGGATGTTGAGGTCTGGATGAGGTCTGGATGTTGAGGTCTGGATGTTGAGGTCTGGATGTCGAGGTCTGGATGTCGAGGTCTGGATGTTGAGGTCTGGATGTGAGGTCTGGAGTCGAGGTCTGGATGTTGATGGAGGTCTGGATGTTGAGGTCTGGATGTTGAGGTCTGGATGTGGAGGTCTGGATGTTCGAGGTCGGATGTCTGGAGGTCTGAGGTCTGATTGAGGTCTGGATGTTTGAGGGTCTGGATGTCGAGGTCTGGATGTTGGAGGTCTGGATGTCGAGGATGTTGAGGTCTGGATGTCGAGGTCTGGATGTCGATGGATGTCTGGATGTCGAGGTCTGGATGTTGAGGTCTGGATGTCGAGGTCTGGATGTTGAGGTCTGGAGGATGTTGAGGTCTGGATGTTGAGGTCTGGATGTTCGAGGTCTGGATGTTGAGGTCTGGATGTTGAGGTCTGGATGTTCAGGTCTGGATGTTCAGGTCTGGATGTTGAGGTCTGGATGTTGAGGTCTGGATGTTCAGGTCTGGATGTTGAGGTCTGGATGTCGAGGTCTGGATGTTCAGGTCTGGATGTTCAGGTCTGGATGTCGAGGTCTGGATGTTCAGGTCTGGATGTTCAGGTCTGGATGTTGAGGTCTGGATGTTCAGGTCGGATGTCGAGGTCTGGATGTGGAGGTCTGGATGTCGAGGTCTGGATGTTGAGGTCTGGATGTTGAGGTCTGGATGTCGAGGTCAGGATGTTGAGGTCTGGATGTCGAGGTCTGGATGTGGAGGTCTGGATGTTCAGGTCTGGATTGTCGAGGTCTGGATGTCGAGGTCTGGATGTGATGGATGGATGTCGAGGTCTGGATGTTGAGGTCTGGATGTTGAGGTCTGGATGTGAGGTCTGGAGTCTGTCAGGTCTGGATGTGTCTTGAGGTCTGGATGTTGAGGTCTGGAGGTCTGGAGGTCGAGGTCTGGATGTTGAGGTCTGGATGTTGAGGTCTGGATGTCGAGGTCTGGATGTTGAGAGGTCTGGATTGAGGTCTGGATGTTGAGGTCTGGATGTTTCAGGTCTGGATGTTCAGGTCTGGATGTGAGGTCTGGATGTTGAGGTCTGGATGTTGAGGTCTGGATGTTCAGGTCTGGATGTTGAGGTCTGGATGTCGAGGTCTGGATGTTGAGGTCTGGATGTTGAGGTTTGGATGTCGAGGTCTGGATGTTTCAGGTCTGGATGGAGGTCTGGGTCTGTTGAGGTCTGGATGTTGAGGTCTGGATGTCGAGGTCTGGATGTTGGATGGGTCTGAGGGATGTTCGAGGTCTGGATGTCGAGGTCTGGATGTCGAGGTCTGGATGTTGAGGTCTGGATGTTCAGGTCTGGATGTCGAGGTCTGGATGTTGAGGTCTGGATGTGGAGGTCTGGATGTTGAGGTCTGGATGTTGAGGTCTGGATGTTGAGGTCTGGATGTTGAGGTCTGGATGTTCAGGTCTGGATGTTGAGGTCTAGATGTTGAGGTCTGGATGTTGAGGTCTGGATGTTGAGGTCTGGATGTGGAGTTCTGGATGTCGATGTCTGGACGTTGAGGTCTGGATGTTGAGGTCTAGATGTCGAGGTCTGGATGTTGAGGTCTGGATGTGGAGGTCTGGATGTTCAGGTCTGGATGTTCAGGTCTGGATGTTCAGGTCTGGATGTGAGGTCTGGATGTCGAGGTCTGGATGTGGTCTGGATGTCGAGGTCGGGTTGTGAGGGGATGTTGAGGTCTGATGTTGAGGTCTGGATGTTGAGGTCTGGATGTTGAGGTCTGGATGTCTGGATGGATGGGATGGTGAGGTCTGGATGTTGAGGTCTGGTGTTGAGGTCTGGAGGTTTGAGGTCTGGATGTTGAGGTCTGGATGTCGAGGTCTGGATGTCGAGGTCTGGATGTTGAGGTCTAGATGTTGAGGTCTGGATGTTGAGGTCTGGATGTTGATGTGTCGAGGTCTGGATGGATCTGGAGTCGAGGTCTGGTGAGGTCTGGATGTTGAGGTCTGGATGTTGAGGTCTGGATGTTGAGGTCTGGATGTTGAGGTCTGGATGTTGAGGTCTGGATGTTGAGGTCTGGAGGTCTGGAGGTCTGGATGTTGAGGTCTGGATGTGAGGTCTGGATGTTGAGGTCTGGATGTTGAGGTCTGGATGTTGAGGTCTGGATGTCGAGGTCTGGATGTCGAGGTCTGGATGTCGAGGTCTGGATGTTGAGGTCTGGATGTTGAGGTGTTGAGGTCTGGATGTGAGGTCTGGATGTTGATGTTGAGGTCTGGATGTCGAGGTCTGGATGTTGAGGTCTGGATGTTGAGGTCTGGATGTTGAGGTCTGGATGTTGAGGTATGATGTGAGGTCTGGATGTCGAGGTCTGGATGTTGAGGTCTAGATGTTGAGGTCTGGATGTTGAGGTCTGGATGTTGAGGTCTGGATGTTGAGGTCTGGATGTTGAGGTCTGGATGTGAGGTCTGGATGTGGAGGTCTGGATGTCGAGGTCTGGATGTTGAGGTCTGGATGTTGAGGTCTGGATGTTGAGGTCTGGATGTTGAGGTCTGATGTTGAGGTCTGGATGTTCAGGTCTGGATGTTGAGGTCTGGATGTTGAGGTCTGGATGTTGAGGTCTGGATGTTGAGGTCTGGATGTCCGGGTGTTTTCTGCGCCGTGGCACCAACGTCTCCAGACGTCTGCTGGTTTGTCCAGACGCAGGTCTGAGAACCAGTCGTGCTGCTTCGGTCTTCTGATTCTTCTGTCCTGGACGTCAACATCCATCAGGCTCAGCGAGGCCTGCAGGCTCTCAGACGGCTGTCTTTGATGTTTTGAAGTTGAAATAATCTGGAAATGCATGTAGATTTTTCAAAAGCTATTTCCAGATTGATGTGAAGCAGCAGTTGCTTCTCTAAGACCTCTGCTGACGTCTTTCCCTCTCGGCGTTGTGTCAACACACACACCTGAATGTCCCAGACCTGCAACCTTCCAGAGGTCTGAGGACCTGCTGATGATCAGCAGCTGCAACTCTCTTAAATCCTGTGAAAAAAGTCCGATTTTCCTTTTGATTTCATTTAAAAATAAAAAAGTCCAATTCTATGATATATAAGATTATTATTATTATTTTTATTTATTTTTCCTTATTGTGATTATAATACATACACATGAAAATAAAATGAAATTAAAAAAAATAAAATGAAATAAATAAAATAAAATAAAATAAAGTAAAAATAAAGTAAAAAAAATAAAATAAAGTCAAATAAAAAAAAAAAATAAAATAAAAGTAAATAAAATAAAGTAAAAAATAAATAAAATAAAATAAAGTCAAGTAAAGTCAAATGAAATAATATAAAAATAAAATAAAAAAAATAAAATAAAGTCAAATAAAATAAAGTTAAAATAAAGTAAAAAATAAAAAATAAAAAATAAAGTCAAGTAAAGTCAAATGAAATAAAATAAAATAAAATAAAAAAAATAAAATAAATCAAAATAAAATAAATAAAAAAAAAAATAAAATAAAAATAAAATAAAGTAAAAAAGTAAATAAAATAAAATAAATAAATAAAATAAATAAAATAAAATAAAATAAAATAAAATAAAATAAAATAGAATAAAATAAAATAAAATAAAGTCAAAATGAAATAAAATAAAATGATAGTTTGCTCTGATGTCTGTAAAAACACTTTATCTACATAAATGTAGCTAAACCCTGCTGGCTGCAGCGCTGCAGACGGGTTAGGGTTAGGGCCATATCTGGTAACAACAAGCGCCCGCTCACTTTCAAAAGGTTTTTCAGTGTCTGGTTAGTCTGGACGGTTAGTCAGTACTTATGTAACCGTGGTTGGAGAAACCACCCGTCTGTGGTCGACGCCGCTCATCCTACGGTGTTTTCCTGAAGATCCACACCAGAACAAGCCCGGGCTCCTGCCGGGACTGTTGTTGCAACGGCAGGAACACAAAGCAGTTATTCTGGATGACGACCTGATCCGTGCAAGCTCGGTCCTGCACCTGAAATATGAACGCTTTTATCGGGCGTGTTTCTCTTCCCAGATAGAGGCCAAGCCCATCGCTTACATAAAATCATCCTCTGGGTTTTTCCACTCATTCCTTCAAGTTCACTGTGTTGTTGCAAAAATCAGTGAGGCTTTAAAGCTCTTTGTGAACGGTGACGGATGAGCAGCTGCTCACGTCAAACACCAGGCCCTAACCCTAACCCAGACCTCTTTCAGTAACTGTAGGCCAGTCCAGACTGGTTCTGGTCCCTTCTGGGGGCCCTCAGAGGTTTGTCCTGGGACCACTTCTGTTTCAACTCAGATAGCAAAGAATGTTTGGTCCAACTTTTACTGAAAGCACTGACTCAGGTGAGTGAGGCCACCTGAACCGGACCGCCTGAACCGGACCGCCTGAACCGGACCACATTTCCACCAGACATCGACCAGATCTTCATTTACTTTGGGCTTTTGAGCCATGCATGGCTTTTATCCAACTGCAAATAAAGATGTTGA